>PVJL010002930.1:0-91802 GCA_004026885.1 Lyroderma lyra
AGGGGAGGGGGTGGGAGAGGAGGGGGGGAAGCTAAATATAAGGTGATGGAAAGAGAAGTCACATTAGGTGGTGAACTTATTATACATCAAGTTGACAATGCACTGTAGAATTATATGCCTGAAACCTATGTAATCCTTGCTAACAGATGTCACCCCAATAAGTCTAACAATAAAAATGAATTTAAAAAAAAAAATAAAAATAAAATAAAGGAGATGCATTCCTGAACTGAAAAAAAAAAAAAAAGTTACTGCACAGAACAATTTTAATCAATTTTATTCCTGAATTATATAGACCACTATATATAAATCACTGTGTTTTAGTTTTGAACATATACTCTTAATGAGATCTGTTAACTCTTTTCAAAGCAGTGAGTAGTATAGACCAACACCCCAGAAAGAACTTCAGTCTCCTTGGTCCAATCTCCATGTCTTTAAGGCCAAGGTCGAGGGATCAGCTTCTAAAATAACAGTGCAGGAGGGAGGGATGGCAGTTACAGAGGTGCAAACTCCCGATGTGGGATTTGGCCTGGGGGGTTGGCCTCCTGGCTTTGAGACTCTGGGAAAATCACTTACTTAGCCTCTCTGATCCTCAGTGTCCTCAGCTATAAAATGCAGACCATTCCTCCACCAGTGGCTGTTAGAATTTCTGAGATAATAAATGAGAAAGCCCTTGGCACAGTTAACCTACCTCAATAAATGTAATAAAAGTTAGCTGAATGGAACCTATGGGAACTCAAAGCATATTTTTTAGGGATTATGATAATGAAAAGTGTACTAGTATATGACATTAGTAGAATGTGAGTGAGCCGTAATCTTTTAGCAGTAAAATTCGTTGAAGACATCCTAGAGTCTGCTATTTGACAGGCTATTTTTATTCATATTTTATACCTTACCCAGAATAATCAATCAATAAATGTATGCATGTTCATTGAATGAATAAATGAGTACATGCCTGAAAATGGAATTTTTAGCTATAAACATACCTGTTCAACATGAAACTTTTTTGAAATTGGCAAAAGCAATTATAATGTTTTATGGTTTCAATTATTGGTGGTAGTGCTCCAAAAGCTAATAGTTATTAAGGGCTAGATGGGCACTGGGGAGTTGTGAGGAAGGGTACAGAATACGTAGGAGATAGGCATTTAAACCAGAATACTAGAACTGGGAAGGTTCTGAGCGGGAGAGAAAACGTGAGCCCTTTTCCTTTCTGCCTTTACCAGTCACGTTGTAAGGTATTTAAGTTTACTCAATTTCAACTTGTCTGCATTCCAAGTATATGTTATTTGTAATTCTAACCTCGAATTTAGCAGACAAAGAGACAAAATGCAACATGCAAAAAAAAAAAAGGAAATAAATGGTTGTAAAGACAGAGAAGATAAAAAGAAAGAGGGGATTTAGGAGACACTAATGATCTGAGCAACTGGAAAGGGAAAAAGGAACAGAATAAAGCCTTGATCTATTTTCTCTTCAGGAGAGAGGAGATACTGAAGCTAGAAAGGGCACACTCAGCCTGCTAGTAAGATGCTGGTGTGCGGGGCAACAGAAATTTCTAGTCGTTTATAGAAAGAGGACATACATAAAACGTGTCATCTTGACTTACAAGAGAAAACCTGTTTTGTTCAGAAAGGTACATGTAGGCCATACAAACACATATAAGGACATATAAATCATATGATTCCAACAATTAGTGATTATATTTTTATCCTTATTATGCTTCTCATACACATATCGATGGGCAGCATACCAGAGCTTTTAAATATTGGCCCTGCACGTTTGAACACTGCAGACGTGTTAAGAGGAAAACAATGTCAGGTATCCATTTGTGACTGTGGAAATCAATGCCACTAAAATGGGCAGTCTGGACTATGGGTTATTTTTGTTACCAAAAAGCAAAACAGCTTGTGAGACCATCACTAAGGAAAGAAAAAAAAAAAAAGAAGCATAAAGTAAAAACACTGCTAAAAGCAAACGGAACCGCTGAACTCTTTGACCTAATTTGAGCTGAGAAGGAAAGTGTACCTCAGCCCCTCACTTCACCGTCCCTTCAAGTACCTGGGGCTGTGGGGCTGGATTTCACTGAGTCACTGGCCACTGGCTAAGGGTGAGCTACACAAAAGGCAGATGAAGGCCTGCCTTCTGAAAGTCAATACATCTTCTCCAAGGTCCCCAAACATCCCGAGCTCTAATCAGTAATTGTCATTAGAAGCTCTCATTATGTGAAGTAAGTGTAATTAGAGCACCTTGCCCTCACAGGGTCGCACTGAGAGGCTGGAAGGGTTCATAAATTAGTTCCAATTCGCTCTCCCTCCATTCACCAGGCAATCTGCTGCGAGAGAGAAAAATCATATTTGTACACATTAAGGCAAAAGCCCACCGGCCCCTGCAAAATTAGCCTAAACACTAACTGGTTATTTCAGGGACTCCCTATTTCATTATGTGCCTCAGAAATAAAAGAGAGAAAGTTTGCTGCCATCAATAACACTGAACATATCTGCTGAATCCCGCAGATTCCAAGACATTAATAATTCAAAATCTTGTGGGAATTTTGTCATGGTGGAGATATGACTTGTCTGCAAACGGAGCTCAGGGGATGCTCGGTGTGATCTATTCTTGTATACACACATAACTGCTGTGTTCATCATGACACAGAACAACACAGGAGTCTCTGTACCTATTGTTTCTGAAATTTTCGGAATCTACGTTATAGAGTCGTTACACATAACACTGTACCTTTCCGATCTCACCTGAAGAGGAATCAGCACGATATGCCATTATACCTTACAGATGAAAGGTATTGGTAAATAGATTTTCTCACCCTCACTTCTTAAACATATGTACCATAACTCAAAAAACACTGAGACTGAATGGTCAGAAGCAGAAAGTAGGAGAGAAGACATGTTGGGCTCTCTCCCTGTTGGGAGACAGAATATGTGTGTGTGTGCATATAGGTGTGTGCGTGTGTGTGCATATAGGTGTGTGCGTGTGTGTGCACAGGTGAGTATATGTGTATACACATACGTGTATACATACACGCATGCATACACTCACAGTGTGTTTATATATATTTGCAAATGTTCACACATATACACATTCACATATCTCTGATCCCCAGACGTACTGAAGAACTAGAATTGATGATATAAATTATGTCACTGTTTTCCCAGGAACCAACACCCAAGAAGGAGATAGTAATAAAAATATCCACCCAAATTTTCCCCAAAAGGTCCCTTTAGAGGTGAGCTGGACCCTCAATTCTTCATGAAAGATTTAGAACCATTCTCAATACTAAAGCCAGAACACGCTTTCTAAAACTCATATCTAATTATGTCATGCCCCTGTGGAAAGTCTTCCTGTTGCCCTTAGAATAAAGCCCCAAATCCTCCCTAACAAGGCCCACAGGGCCCGACGGGATCTAGCTACCCTACCCTACCTCAGCCTCATCTCAAGCCATTCTCCTCTTCATTTGCTGAGCTCCAGGCACAATGGCCTTCTTCCAGTTCTTTGAAATCGTGGACAATCCTGCCTGAGGGCCTCTGAACGGGCTGTTCTCTCTTCCAAAAATTTCTGCACTTAGCAAATTCCCACCATTGTTCAGAGAGCAGCTTGAAAGTCAACTGCGCAGAGAAGCCTTCCCTGACCTAACCCTCACCCCATCCCAGTGAAAAAACTAATAGGTAATAATGACTAAGTGTTACTTTGTGTTAGGCACAGTGCTCAGCGTTTTACATGCATTTTTTTCCCATTTAGTTCCACAACAAACCCATGAAGGTGGCATCATTATCTCCATTTACAGATGCGAAAATGAGCCACAGAAAGAGGAGCAAATAGATGGTAGGTCACACGGCTCACAAATAGGGAGAGGGGCTCACTGAGACGGTCCCCTGAGACACTCCCTCTTCACACCCTATATTTTTTGGGTAGCACAGTCACTTCACATGTGCTTCCCCCCTAGAATGTAACCTCCACAAAGGCAGAAAGAGGCTCTATTTTGTTTACTAAACAAGATGGTCTGTTGGCACTGGGAACACAGAGGCGAAGAACCGTAGAATGAACGCACGGAGCCATTTCCGACACAAACAAAAATGCTCCTGATAAGCTGCTACCTATCCAACTCAAGTGCGGACTGTGGAAAGCTGAGATGGGCATGACTTACCATTAAGTGCGGTATGGGGTGCAATCGAGCCCGGGGTAAATACCGTCCGAACGGGAAACGCGTGAAGCGTGTCTTCAGGGAAAGGCAGTGCTGTGGATACGGCTCAGCCTACACTGAAGTCTATCAGTAAGAGCAATTTCTCAGGACACATTTTGAAAATTCAGTTCTTTGTAGCTTTCACAGTAGGCTTGATTGCTTCCAACTCCAATTTCAAAGTATAAACACATTTAAAATCACACTGAAAAATTATGTACAATTTAGATAAAATTATTTTAAAGACCCATCTACCTCAATGAATACTGCCAATTCTTGCATCTAAACAGGCAGTATCACTCTGTATTATGTGGGGAAATCTAATCAGAATGACTGTAAATTTCCTTGAACCTAATATGTAAGGCCAACTCCCCTGACTCTGGGCAATGGTCAAGGTCAGCCCTAGATTTTTAAATCCTCATAATCCATGGCTCTAACATGAATGAAAACCTGATTTCAGTCTTTATTTCAACATTCTGCCTCATTAGACCTTTTCTCTAGTATTGCTACTACTGAAGAACAAGATAAATAGGTCTTATTTTATGTTTTCCCTTTCCACCTTTCTGTAACAAAGTGGTTAATGAGTGTTGACATGGCCAAAGATGTGAGGCAGCTTGCCATGAAAAATTCTCAAGGAGTACAAATATCATACTTTAAATCACAAATGATAAAGGGCAATTGTAATCAGGTTAGCATTTATGTAAGGACACCGAGACAAAAATCTGTAGCCTTACCTTTCGCAAGCTATCTGTTTAGAGACTTACAGAGTTCACCATGTACACACACAATAAAGGAAGCACATGAACAAATGGAAACAGGGAAGACCAGGGGAAGAGTCAAGCAAATCTTCCTTCTAAGTCAGTTTTCTTATCCTGGGATCCTATTCTTATTCCAGTACTATAAAAGGAATGGTCTATATTTTTTCAAAACCCATGTGTTATGATCAGACATACACGGACTGTGCTCAGCTCTCAGAAAGGTTAAAAGGAAGTATTCGTCTATGAGCAGCATCTCTACTTCTTCCATGAGGCCTCCCCTGATCATCTCCATCTTCCCGGGACCCTAAACCCCCGTGCTCTCACTTCATGTTACCATGTTGCCTGCCCTCCATTACATGATCCCCAAATAAAGCACACAGTTTCTGCCATCATGCATGTCCTCTATCGACATGTACCTGTCTCCCCTTTCAAAGGTGAAGTTCATTCAGGTCTGGTTCTTCACCTGATTAAATTCTGCCTCCCTCTCCATAGCATGTCTCATAATGGATGCACATAATAGAACAATTCACTTCACAAAAATGAACATGGCTGCTTGTGAGTGAAGAAGAGTCCAGTGTTAATATGTATTTGCTCCCAACGCATACTAATATCAGACGTGCTTTTTAGTGCTGAAAGGTAACAACTTAAGTGAAAAACCGTAACAGGTGTGTATATACATTGCACAGCATGAATGTCTTGCTAGTGGGGTGTGGGTAGTTTGGTTATTCAATATTTCTATGTATTTTCTATCCCCTGAGGTTCCTACCTCCACCCTATACTTGAAGATAACCATATATGTCATTCATTTTTTCTTTTTGCTCAACTTGGGCTTTATAGAACTTAACCTAAAAATCAGTAAGATGTTCTCATAAAAGTTAGCCAAGTTGGCTCATGAATTTGAGACACTGATCATTCTTCTCCTTGATGTGCATCATGGATTGTTCTCATTATAGGCCAGTTCACAAGGTATTTTTTTCCTTCCACATCTAACATTAATTATTCCTTCTCTGACCCAGAGTAAATGTCCAACAGGTTGCTTATTCATGTCCATCTGAAGAGAACTGAAAAAGGAATTAGACCGATATCACTGGATATTTGTTCCCCAGCCTAATCTCCCTGCTTAGTCCAATTCTTGACCACAAAGAGGGGTCATTACATTAACTTTTAAACAAAAAGAGAACTAATTAAACCGAAGTAATTTAAAGGGCTTACACTACTGACAGACACGCTGGTACTGGTAGAAAAGCTTGTTTAAATGGAAGGAGCATATTTAAATAAATTTTTCCTCCAGTGATGGACATTTTACCAAAAGCTTTAAATAAAATGTATTATTTCATGCATTATGGTATGAAAGTCAAAAGCTCATGAAAGTAGAAAATGTTGATAGTTTTAGATTACATTATTCTAAATAAAGAAAGAATTGTTGCTGACATCATCTTAAATACACTGCATATTGACACGTATTTGAAGGAATTATAGTTGTGTGGCACAAGTCAAAATAAAATTTAGTTCAATCAGCTGCAGCATATTTTTAAGAAAACATATTAGGACATGAATATGTGAAAAGGCCTTTATTAACCTTGCTTTTTATATACCAAAATTTTAGATCTCCACTTATTTGCAAGCAAAAAATATGTACATTAGTGGAATTGTGGGATTCTGTATTTATTCACTTCACACACACACAAATTCCTACGCACTTCCTCCTCAAAAGTTCATTGAAGAAAAGCAGGGAGGTACCTGCCCCTTTAGAAATTCAGTACTAAATGTTTAAACCTGTAAAAGGCAAAGTCGCCAAGATTTAAACATAAATCACAGGGAAAAAAAAAAGAGAAAAAGAAACAAGAATTAAGTCAAACCCTCTGCAAACTGAATTTAGACTTTAAGGTTTTACAGGGCATTAATTTAATACATGCCAAATTAGATTTTCAAATTCCATAATATTTGATTTCTTTTCTAAAACTGGTTTACCTTCAATCCCAGAAGTTTTTCTTTCAAAGATAAACTACAATTCTAAGTGAGATTTCTATTCAACTAGGAGTTCTGTGGGGTTTTTTAAAAAGTATTTATGAGTCATATTTATAACTTTTACCCTCCGTAAACATTACTTTTGACTTTAATAAAGTATAGACTGATGTAAGAACTAAACGATAGTTTAATGGGGATTAAATAATACACATTTAAAAACAGGGCCATTTGCACATTGTTTGTCAACTACTATAATGTCAGAAAAGTTTTCAGACATCTGGGAATTTCTTCCATCTTAACTACTGCAAGCAACACCAAAGTCATCCAGGAATTTCAGGATAAGATGGGCCTACTTTTGAAATGCACCCCCCCCCCAATATATACAGTTGATCACAGGTAACTCTACCATGTTTACCGTGGGACTACAACCTTTAGCTTGAGAAAAACATGACTAACTTCTAGTTTACACCAGGAAGCATTTGCTCAGCCACGTAGGCTTTTCAGCAATTAGCCTGACCTTCCCTTCACACCCTGCTGAATGGGGCTTCTCATTACTGCTGGTCCCGAACTTCAGGTCACTGAGTGAGATCATGAAACAGAAGTCCTTCAGTGTGACCAGTCCACTCATGCTGATATGGTGTTGAAACATAAATCTGTGGGTTGTTCAAGAGCAAATAACAGACCACAGCAGGATACCCAAGTGTGCAGTGATTATATAGGGGGTAGATCTGAGGTTGCTTCAAAACAAGAAAGGAGAAGAAACACCTTTAAGAATCCTCTGGAGTATGATTTAACAACATAAAACAAGAAACTAAAGCTGAAAACAAACAAACAAACCCCAAACCCAGGATCAAACAATAACAAACAAAGTTGTTCATTTTGGGCAGAGACTCTGGGGACCAGAGTGTAAGAGGCGGAGCTATATAGCACAGTTAGCTCATCAGCGGTGCAGACGTATGTAATGTCACAAGGGTTCAAAGTGCTAGCGATAGAGCATTGGTATTTTCTATAACATTATGTAATCAAAACACAGCAACTCTTAGAAGCATCTACTCTAGAGACTTCTGGGAGTATGTGAGCAAATGCCTGTGAATGAATACAACCCTTCTGCTGGACCCTCTCAATTTAAAAAAATATTCTATTCTGTACTGAAAAAAATAGATATATTTCTTTGTATAAATGAATGTCCTACAATTTGGTTAAAGATATAGTAAGAGAAGTAGTTTCAAAAAGATTTTTCATCACAAAAGAAGTCAGAGAAGACAAATTAAGATAAAAAAACCAGAAACTCTAAAGGAGAAGAATCTATATGAGATGACACTGTTGTAATGACAGTGGAACATTTGGTATAAGAAAAGTAGACAAGCCGTGGGCCAGTGATTAGGAAGTCCTTTAATTTGATATAATAAGAAATAGCTTTATGGACCACAGTGTGCTAGAATTACTCTCCTTCAGAAGACAATCTCTCAAAGACATAAAAAGCCAAGGAGAAGGAAATGTGGCTTCAGAAAGTCTGTTTAGAGATGGAAACAAGACAAGTCCATCATGGAGAAGGAGAAAAGAAGGGAGAGAGAAAATAGCCAATGTGGGAAATGTGGAAGTCTGCGTGTGTGTACTATCATCGACTACTAACTGATCAAACTCGCAACCCCCGCCCCCCACCACCCCGTTTCTTGTCCTGGCTGAGTCCTGGGAAATGGTTTGTTCATTCTACAGCTATTTAGCACATACTAGGTACCAGGCACTAGGTAAGCAGCAGAGATACTGGAGTTAAAAAAGGACTCACCTCTTCCAGAGCTTACACTCTAGTGGGTACTGAAACACAATAGAAAAATGAACGAGATAACATCTGATCATGGTAACGACTTTGAGGAAAATGAAACAGGTTGATGTGACAGAAAGTACTCGAGAGGTACTCAGGAAAGTATTGAGGAAGTGCTATTTGAGCTGACACCTGAGTGACAAGGAACCAACCCAGTGAAGGCCTAAGGAAAGAATGTTCCAGAAAGAGGGATGGCTAATGCAAAGGCCATGAGGAACAAAATAGGCTGAGTGCATTTGTGTTGATGAAGTGGGCTGCGCATGGGGTCTGGTACAGGACAGGGCCAAGGAAGAAGGCAGGGCCAGACAAGAGGACCTTATAGGTTGGGACAAGGAATCTGCATTTTATCTTAAGGGCAACAGAAGACAGCAGAGGGTTGAAAACCAGGGAAGAGTTGGAGACAGTACGGCTACACAATGTGAAGTTTATCATCTAAAAAGTTCACTTTCGTTGATGTGTGAAGTCAGAATTTAGAGGGATCAGAGTAGAATAGGAGGGGACTCAATCATGAAATAATGGCAGCGTAACAGACAAGGGTTGGTGGCATCTTGGATTTGGGCAGTGACAGTGAAGATGAACTTGAGATATATATTGAAGGAAGATCCAATAAGATTTGATGATGAGTTAGATATGGGGAGGGGGTGATGGTGGAGAGAAATCAAGAAATATTCTTAAATTCAAGTAATAGGCAGAGCTGCCCTTCATTGAAATGAGAAGGATTAGGGGAGAAGCACTTTAAGGATTAGGGGCGGGGGACACGTCAAGAACTCTATTTTTCATACGTAAGCTTGAGGTGTCTGTTAGATGACCAATGTGAGACATAAAATAGCCATTTTGATATATGAGCCAGGCATTTGGGGAAGAAATTAGAACTGAAGATATCAATTTGGTAGCAGACACATTTTGATGTTACATAAAACCATGAGATTGGATGAACTTTCTAGGGAGGTATTGTACATAGAGAAAAAAACCCAGACCTGTGTCTGAGCCCTGAGACATGCTAACATTTAGAAGTGAAGCAGAGCAGAGAACCTGCATAGGAAACTGAGAAGGAATAGTCAGTAGAGTAGATGGAAACCCCAGGAGAAGGAAGTGTCATGGAAATGAGGAAAACACGTTTTAAGGAGAGAGTGATCAATTATGTCTAGTACTGCTAAGTGTTTCAGGAGGACAAGGGCAGAAAAACCACCACAGGCTTTGATAACATGAAGGTCACTGGTGACCTTGATAGGAGCAGAGTCAAGTTCTAAGTAGAGTGCTAGGGAGGCTGGATTAGAGGCTCACGTTCAATCTTATTCTGGTTCTATGCTTTAATACAACTATCTGGGATGGAAAGCAGGATCTTGAGTTATTTATTGAGTCACTGATACAATAAACACTTATTAAACGTTTATTGAACATCTACCAGATGCAAAGCACTGTGGTAGGAACTGGAATAGAACTAAGGCTTTGGGCTCAGATTTTTAGCACCTGAGCTCTTGTTAGGGACCAGAACCTTACTCCCAGACTTGTGGAATTTTTCCACAAGTATTTTTATTTCAAGGAACCAAAAAAAGTAAGCTGAGCTTCAGGTCCCACCGGATTTATTGTAGCTCACGTATGATGACAAACGAATAGACTGTCAACTGAGTTCCTCATCCCCACATACATACAATGTTTTGGGGTCTGGCCTTACAGATAGTAAAAGAAGAATACAAAAGAAATAGAAATGAACTAACATGTAATAAAGACTGCATAAAATGTATGTTGACTTTCAGAGACTATATATTAATACTTACATATAAAAGTGTAAAGAAGGTTAGCAATAAGAAAAATGCCCCCCAAAAACAAAGAAAAAAAATGAAGCTATCAATGAGAGGAAAGAAATGGCAAATACTGAGTGGCTCCAAGACTTAGAACAGCTAAAATTTGCTTGTTGAGTAAGGAGTCAAAGAGAAGCACCACACAGTCCTTTGGCTGTGACCCATCAGTGTCCTTCTTAGAGATCATAAGCTACTCCAACAGCAACCTGATGGAGTCTCCAGGTGGGGAAGACCCACTCCCTCCTACCCAGCCAGCATAACAGTGGCTACTGGTCCCCCAGTAACCCTCAGTGCTGCGGCAATCTCCCCAGCCCTCTGTACTCCACCCCATTCTCCCCCCAGGTTATAATCACCATCCAGCTTGGTTCATCTTCTAGATAAAGATGGATGACTTCATTACATAAATAAAGGCAAGACTGAATATGAGGGAATACAAATATAAACACAGGGCAGGGACAGAGCCCTTTACCTGGGGTCCTAAAATAATTTCATCCAAATCTTTAAAATGGACTCTTCTGTCCCTGTTATGTAGCTCTACTTCTTATTTTTAAAGAGAGTTTCAAAAATATCCTTTCATTTTTCTATTCCGGCTCTAGCATCTTGGTCCATGTTCCCCTTACCCAAGCCATCCAAGATTTGATAGATTTCTACTTTCCAGGCCAAAGAGTCCTAATTTTTCACTTTGTCCTCATATATCAATCCCTCTCCCCTCCCTCCTACTCCTCTGATCATTTTATAATGAATTGGTAACCACAATAATGAAATTTACTGAGGAAACTAAATTTTGAGATGCTGCCATAAATAATGAAGTCAGAGAAATGATGAAAAGGCCTTTAATGAGGTTTGAGATATGGCTGAAATATTACAGATAGAAAATCAATTTGGAAAATGCTGTCAGCTTCATCCACTGGGGGAAAGTTATGTAAACACACACATCTAAAGGAAAGGAGTAACTCTGAAGGCAATGAAGGACTGAGAGTTATTTTATAATAGAGGAAAATAGTTCTTTTTGATCTTCCTATTATCTCTACATCACTTTATTAATATCTATCTATCTATTAATATCACCTATCGCTATTATGCTAGGATTAAAAGCTTAACTAGGTAAATATCCAAATACTTTGGGTATTCAAATTATGGGTGGATTAGTTAATATTAAGTATTTGACTATTATACTACTTTACCCTTAGCTCTATATAGTCTTGGAGGTAGAAGGAAGAGTTTTATGGTTCCTTTGCAATATCACTTACAAAAACAATGCATAATTTTGGTCATCACATACATTTTCCTCAAGAGAAAAACTAAATTTCACAGACTCAGTACTGATGAATATTTTGGAGCAAAGCAGATCTTTTCCATAAAGCCAATTATGTCATATGCTGCATATCCTGTAAAGCACTTTATACATCAAAGAAAAATTACTGTTTGAACAGACTATCAGGTTAGAGAACAATTAAAAGCTGCAGTTCTCTTAAAATAACTCTAATGAGACCTGGAAAACGGCTTCAAGTCTGGGTTATTTAAGCATGCAACAGTTTCTCTGTCCTTAATCTTTGAAAATTAGATGAAAGCTATGGACTTTCTTTCTAGAAAAATCCATACACAATTATAGTATAAATTCTGAATATAAAATTTCAGAACTTACTAGGATTCCAAGCAGGCTAAGGAGCTCTTGCTTGGGATAAAAGACCAACAGTTAAGTGATCAGAGCACAGAGATGCACTTGATTACATTGTTGGACATCAAACCAAGATCTGCAACTGTCTACTTCCCATCTTCCTATCAACAGGGATTAAAAAATAGTGATACTACTTAGAGTTGACTGATGCACACTGATGGATGAGAGACTGTAAGTCAATGTTTTTTCCTCTGGGAGGAGGTCACATATCATATATTTGATAATGATGAAGTGCAGATGGCAATAAGTTACTTAACTTTTAAGAACATTTATTGTTTAGAGTATCTCACACATACTGTCTCCTCTGATTCTCACAGTAATCTAGTGAAGTTAGAGAAGTACGGTATTACTGTTATTATTTTCTCCACTGTACAGAGGAGAAAAAAGAGATCAACTAGGTTAGATGACTTGTCTGCAGTCCTTAAAATTAGTACATATAGAGTCAGAAAATGAACCAAGATCTTCTGACTCCAGACCTAATACTTTTCTCCATACATTGGTGTACCAATTAAAGGCAATATATCTCAGAACTTCTCCCAAATCTCTAACTACAAAGCCAATGAAAACTGGAACAGAGTTATATCACCCTTCGAATGCATTTAAAAAGCTCTAGAGCTTCTTAATTGGTTCTATATAATTAAATGAGAACATAGTAGAGGCAGGATAGCCTATAAGACAAGCTACTGCTCTAGTGAAAAAGAAGGTGGACATACACTGAGTTCCTACAATGTACCAGGACCACTATTTCATACTTAATCTCCCAATCCCTAGGAGTCGCTATCATTGTAATCCCCATTTTACATTTAGAGAAATTTGGATCAAAAGATGCTAATTTAGTGGCGAGGGTCACACAGCTTGTAAAGGATGGATGGAAACAGGATTCCAATCCAAGTCTGCCGGGTGTTGAAGCCCTTTGTCTTAGGAGCCAAAAGAAAGATATTTTAAACCTACACATTTGCACAGACTGAGTCAAAATTTCAATAACTTTGAATCTCAACAGAGTACGTAATAAGTAAGCAAGTAAATAAATGAAATACATGGATACATACATATCTTGTTTATAGCTTCTCTACCTTAAAATGAAGGGTAAGTGTTCATCTCTTCCTCCCAGGGATACATGAAACCTCTTTGGGGTCCTAAAGTGATCCGGGTTCACCAAATGCAGGTTTTCCTTTCGATATTAGTATCAACCTCTAGGTACCAGGGTGGTGCCCTATAGCAAGGTCAGCCAGCCCTTGAAACCAAAAAGCAAATGAGCCAAAATGAAGGCAGAAATAATTCCAGGAAATGTGACATGCCCCTTAACATGTAACTGCTTTAAAGTTACATATTAAATGTTTTTTAAAATCTCAGTTTTGCCTTTAAAAATTAGCACTGCTAACTATAATATTATAGAAGCAATGGCTTATTTTTTTAAACCTTCTTACCCAGCACGAAATAATACACATGCAGGCTCTTGAGCAATAGGTTGGTGGTAATGATGATCAGATACCTACTTTCACATTTACTTGTCTTTAGTGGCTTTCATTATAAAAAGAGTGAGGAAAAAAAAATATTTCTAGCACCTCTTGTTCTATACCATCACTTCCTCCTAGTTATATGTTTGTTTATTATTTTTTTTAAACAGACATGTAAGTCATTCACTTGTTGGAATAAAACAAAATGAAGTTCGTTTTGTTTGTCAAGTGCAGATAAAAGGGAGAAGGGGAAGAAACAGTTTATGTGTGAAAGACACCTTTTCACTAACTCCTGAACTAGTTCACGCAATAAAATGAATAATTTAAATCTCTGAAATTCCCCATGTGCTGAACGCTGCATGCAGACCAGTGACATTTTCACTTCGAGTTTGTATAGTCTTTAGTCACTACATCTCATCTGCATTTCTAACACCTGCTCCGTCAGCTGTGAAGTAGGCTGTTATTTCTATGGTCATCTTTTATCTTTACTCAGTCCATCTAACAAAAGGAACTGTATTATAGAACATATTACTTGGCCTAAAAGAGAAAGGGAAGTCATTTACACAATTTTCCAAAAGTTATTTTTCCTTTATCTTATCCAAAGACAATTTTAAAAATTGTTGCTAATTAATGTTACCATTCTTTACTGTATACAACTTTTTCAACATTAATGTTAATTTTATACAGCAAATATAACAACATCATCTACACTTCTCTGCAAAATGCTTTCGATGCAAAGGAAAGTAAAATTAAATGGAACGATCGACACCATCTGTAAAGTACACAAGTGTGTCTTCTCAGCTTCTTAATATTATGCTGTTATTAAAACAATGTCCATCTAGCTTAGCCTGCCTAGCATGACCTATGTTAAAGTTTTATGTATATCAATGCAAACATCAGCCAGATTTTGCCTGTCGGCCAATCTACTGTCCATGGCTCCCATGATTTGTCCTGTATTAAACAACTTCGTACAAAGGATTTAAACAAAAGCAAAGGCTGAGATTCTCTGATAAGGAAATTACCCTAGGAGAGGAGGAAAAATGGGCATGGTTGGGAAAAGAACTGGACTAAATGGAACAATTTGTGGTCACCATCATTTTGCTTATTTCCTTCATACCATTTCCTTATAATACAATTGCCGCATCAGCTGTCCATCTGCTCTTTGAATATAAACTCCACCTGGGCAAGGAGGATACCCGCCTTCCTCAGCACCTGATTCCTTGTGTCTGGTTTGTTCCAGGCACGCAGTAAGCACTCAGGAAACAGTTTTCCAACAAATGAATTTTTAAATTTTCTATCAGACTGAATTGGAAGGAATCTGATGGCCCACTTTACCTTCATTATTTCCTTAAAATTAGGCTGACCAGACATCCCCTTTTTAAATGGAAGAGAAAACAACCATACTGTCCTGTTTCAAATGGTACATATGGTCAGCCTACCAGCTGACTGACACCTTGAATTCAGCACAGTGAGACTGGACTGACCATATGGACCATTTGAAACTATATGGACCATTTGAAACTAGACAGTACTGTTGATTTCTGTCCCATTTAAAATGGGATTTCTGATCAACCTACTTAAAATATATATGCAAGAAAAAAAGAACCTCATTATTAAGGATCACTATTGAATAACATTTTGTACATAAGCTAATTTTCTCAGATTTCCAGAGATGACCTTTTTAAGATACCAAGAGATTTTAATTCCAAGAAGTTTAAATAAGTCACTCAAGTATACATCATTATTTTTTGTACCTTGTTTTTAAAAAGTAGGTTTCAAAAAATGTAATCATTTCTAGATGCCTAATAAGAAAAATTATACATTAAAATTCTCTGCCATATATTGTAATATGGTGGTCCTCTCAGATATTAGTGAAGTAGGTAAGGCTATGTATCTCAAAATAAGGGAACCTAACAATAAGATACTCATATTTAATGGTTTTTGTTACCTCTTTTCTTGCTTTCAATTTTCAGTATTTTACCCCGTATCTCTTTTCACTACATGTTATTGTTCCTAATAAGGTATAATTTAGGATGAATTAAAGGTTGCTAAAGCAATCTTGCTTGTGAAATAAAAAATCTGTAGCAGGATTTTATGAACATATTTAACTGTATCTTTTTATTCAAGTGTAAAGCTATTTCTTGTAGACTTTCCATTCAAGCAAAGCCATTTGACTTATCACCCAGAGCAGGGTAAACATGTCTTATATCATTAAAGTTATTATTTGGTTTTGCCAGTCAAGTTACATTCATTTGAGTTCCTAGAGTGACAAGAGTCATAAAAGAGATTCTCAGTGTCCTTGGGAGCGAAAAGGATTTTCTAAAGTCTTTAAATTCCTATCACAGATTAAAGGTCAAATCCAGCCGAGTTAAACACCAATCTTCACCACCAAGAGAGAAAACTCAGCATATGCTGCAAGGAAAATCTTAATGGCCCAGGATGCAAGCAGGCTATGCTTCTAGAACTAGAAATTCAGAGTCCTAGGGGAAGAGGAAGGAGGGGAGGTCAGATAGATACTAAGGTCCTTCTTAGAAGTTATGGTGAAATAGAACTATCCAGAACCCAGCACTTGGAGTTAATCTACAGCGTGTTCAGGATTAGCCTTGAGGAAGCTGCAAACTCCTAGAAGTCTCACATTGGGCCATACTCAACACGACTAGGAAACACAGTATAGCACTGATGAAAAGGAGGTTTCTAGATGAACATTAAGTATAGTTCCTATACAGGAATGTTCCCTACCAAGGAGACACCAAAGTACCACTTGAAATAAATGGCAAGTGAGAACTAACTATAAGACTTTTTCACAACCTTTCTTGCCTATTCTAAAATTCTGCAGGGGGCTGACATCAAGTTCATCAGCATTCAGAACTCACTGAAAAAACAATGCCTAAGAGCCTACATAGACTTCTGGCCATGAACCTGTACTACTCATCAGGAAAACACCCAAAAGTGGAGGCTGGGCAGAAACAGAAGCAAAAGCTATGCGGGTGTGTGTGGGGGGGCGGGTGGGAGGGGAAGCAGACACCTTTTTAAATTCTTAATTCAGCCATCCCAGAATTACTACATTCCCAATGAAAATAGAAAACAGTGAACTGTTGAAAAAACAATGGAAAGAAATAAGGCAATTTCTAGAAAAGGAATAACTTAATAATCCAAAGGGGGTTCAAACGTTTGGACTATTTCAAAGAAACAAAAAGCTAAATTTTATGAGTACACAGAGACATGAGGAAATGCCGCTGATGGGAATTAACATCAGAAGGTAAGAGTGTGGGTCAGGATGGAGAACTGAAAAGTTCAAATCAGAAAATATTTTAGAAGAAAGAAACTCTCACTATTTTCTATAACTTGAACTATCCTCTGATTTAACATGGAACTCCTTCAGCTACACAATAGAGTGAGAAGTAAAGTGTATAAGAAATAATGGAATTGGGTTCTAGCTGTGGTCCTCATTGCTAGCTAGGTAAGTTTAGAAACCAGTTGACTTTTTTTACTCAATTTCATTGTCTGTTAAATGACAAAAATAATGACAGCTAATATTTGTTATGTACTAATGTGTCACTCTACTAAACATGTAACACAGAATGCTTCACTCAATCCACACAACACTACTCCAGGCTGGCACATTTGCCATTCCCAGGCATCGGAGGCACAGTGACAGGATACGCACCCGGGCAGCCTGACTCCAGAACTACTCTCAGCTGAAACCTGAGTCCCCTGATACTGTGCTTGCCTGAGAAAATATGCATAAAGGAGCTTTGAAACCTGTAAGATGTTGTCCATATGTAAGCAATCCAGGTAACTGCCCGTGAGGCTGCCCTGAGGCTGCTGTGGGCTTGTCTCAGGGGCTACCGTTGGGTTCGAGCCCCTGTCATCTCCTGGCTGAACCAGTGCAATCATTTCCTAACTGCCCTGGATCCAACCAACCGTCCATTCTCCATAGAGTGGTCGTCAACTGAGATCACGTTACGGCTCTGCTCAGAACTATCACATGCCTTTACATCTGCTATGGACTGAATTATATCTTGCCAAATTCCATGTGGAAGCCCTAACGCCCAATGTGACTGTATCTGTAGATAAGGCCTTCAGGAGGTAATTAGTTAAATAAGGTCAGAAGCACGGAGCCCTAATCCGAAGGGCTGGTGCCTCAATCCAGAAGAGGAAGAGACACCATGTATCTTATCCTGACACCTACCCTTCTCTCAATGTCTCTCCTATGTGAGGACACAGAGAAAAGGCCACTGTCTACAATGAAGAGATGCCTCAGCAGGAACCTAACTGGCTGGCACCCTGATTCTGGACTGCTTAGCTTCCAGAACTGTGCTGTTTAAGCACTGAGTCCATGGCATTTTGTTACCACAGTTCCAGGTGAGTAATATACTATCTCATTCAGATTTAAAACCAAAGACCTTTCAATGGCCCACAAGGCCCTAACTACAGTATATAATCTGGCCCCTTCTTATAGACCTGAATTGATCTCTGTCGCCCACCTTGTTCTGGCCCTTCTCCTGCTGTGCACTTTGGGCTCTCTCTCTTGGAATGCTATTTCCCCAAAGATCCTCATGGCTTGTTCTCTCACTGGCTCAGGCCTCTGCTCAAACTGTCTACGTTAGACTGTCACCTACAATCTTCTTTAAAATCTTAACTCCTCCCTATCTGCCCCTCTTTCCTGCTTCATTTTTTCTCCATTTTCTCCACAAGACACATACATAAATACAGGTAGGTTTATATATATTAATACATGTTTACATGTGTATTTGATATATGAGGGCCGTCCAGAAAGTATCCAGCCATGTACTATGAAAAATAGAGGCATTTATGGCTGGATTTTTTTCTGGACGGCCCTCGTATATTACATATAGTTTAGTTACAAATACGTATATTTTAGTTGTTATATCCCTTCACTAGAATGTCGGCGCCATGAGTTTTTGTCTGTTCTGTACATTTTTGTGGTCTCACTGCAGAGTAGGTGCTCAATGAAGAATCTGCTGAATGAATGAACTGGAGCAACTGCGAGTCTGCCCAATGGCAGCTGCCTTGTGGGTCAAGGAGAAGGTGGCCGGGGATGAAGCTGGAGAAGAAGGCAAGTGACAGATCATGTCGGACCTTGTGGGCCGTATATGAAGGATTTTGTCTTCATCCCCAAAAACAGTGAAGGATTTTAAGCAGGAAAATGACATGATCAATTTACATCTTTCAAGATCATTCTCCCTTCTAAATGGAGACCAGAATGGAATGGGCCAATAAAGAGATGAAGAGATTCAGGGCAATCTCTATCCCTGGGCTTATGCACATTTTGGTGTCTTTCTACATGAGGATGTACTCTCCCTTAATAGACGCTGATGTAAAATAAGTCACTACTCACCTTTCACAATTATATCTGCAATGTTCCCAATACTATCTCTCAAAATTAAAATGTTTCTTTCCCCAATCTTTTCCTTTTGAATAAGCCCTGAAATGAAAATACACTGACATAATGACTTTTAGCAAATGCTAATTACTTAGATCCTAATATGTAACGTAGTCAGTATGTGGAGCTTGCACAAAATATATCTCTGCACAAGGTCTGTAAAGGTTATGAGTAACCTAATTTTCTGAGATTCTTTTTGCTATAAATTTGGCTAAGAGCTTGGGTAGTAGGGGAAAGAAGATAAGTGAGAAAACACTGGTGATTTAACCTCCAGTGTTCCCTTAAGGACAAACATTTGTCTCCTTGACAGCAAGGTGAAAGGTTTGCAGTGAGTGTGCTCATAACAGGACTCTGCCCGTTCTCTCCTCTCCCGGGACCTGTGATTTCTGAAAAGGCATTATCTGAACAGATGATGATGACGACGACGAGCTACAGGAAGGGCTCCGGGAGGGAAAGAGGTTGAGACCCACATAACTCAGAGCCTCAAACAGAAACGCGGCTCCGGGGACTGTCATCAAGATTTACCATTTGCTACTCTTCTTCCTAAGGTTCCACTTGAGGCTGGAGTAATCAACCCTATAAATTATCACAAAACATTCAAACAGTGTCCGATGTTAACAGCATGGACCCCATTGCTAATAATTATGAGAGTCATAAAGCTGAAGTGGGTTCAAGCCAATATATACTTCCACTTTCTATAGAAATCTCTAATTTTTAGGGTTTATCATTCTAATGTGAAAGTCCACCATAGGCTTAAATCAGGTGCTAAGATGGGATTGAGTTTTGCTCTTGATGAATGCATGTAACTCAAATGAGCATTAATGTGATGTCACCCATGCATCAGAAAGAATATTAGAAGAAAAAAAAAAAAAAGAAAGAATATTAGGATGTCTGTTTTGACCTGTAAGGTAAGTTTCTTCCACTATTTTCAAAAGTGAAATAAGAAGGGATATTTTGAAAGCTAAGAATTTTTATTAAAGAATTAAAGTTATTAATTTATGGGCACTTTTGGACTTAATTTTATCTCAGGAATCAGTGGTATGTATTTATATGTTCCTTTAATGGTGACACTTTGCCTATGAAATTATTTTATGCTTTTACTTTGAAAAAATATCTCAAGCTGAAATCATTATGAAATCTAAATTGAATCTCAATATTCCATTTAAATATTTATTCATCTCCCAATCATCACTCACTCTAAGTACTGCCAGAAGGGCAAAATTATTTTTAAGAAGAAAATAAGCATTTTAACATAATGAACTCAAACAAACATAATTAATAGAAAGTAAGGTTACAAAGTACACCAAAAAGTGTTTTGGAATGGAGGGGAGTTCCAGATGGGGGCTGAAACACAGCAAAGAGATCAGAATTAAAGAGAGAGAGAGAGAGAGAGAGAGAGAGAGAGAGAGAGAAGAAAGGGAATTAATGGTCAAACTAAAAGAATTTATACTGATTTTAAGGCCCACATGTCCCTGATTCACAAAGAGCAGACATCAACCACAGCTGTCCCTGGACACTTCCCAGCACTCTATTTAACTTACAGGTACCAAATCAAATGTAACCATTTCACTCAAAATTGTTCTCTTGCTTAAACTCCCTGTTTTTGTTCATGACGCCAGTTACATATCCTAAGAACTTCTACTCCTCTGTTTATGTTTCTTGCATTTCCTTGCCTTTCTATCATAAAGATACCGAGACCCTTTCATGAAAAACTTGGCCAATAAAAGTCTCTAAGTGGGAAAATGGCAATGTAGTTATGTTTACAAAACTAAGAGAGAGCCCTTACTGATTAGATTCATGTTGAGATGAGATGATGACTGCGGTTTGCTTCAAAATAACGCCTGAGGTGGGGAAGGCAGATGAGCTTGTTTAGAGGAAACCTTTGAGGAAACAAGATTGGAGCTGAAAGATGGGTACACAAGATTCATTAACATTATTTGATCTACTTTGTGTAAGTTTCAAAATCTCTAATAAAAAAATGTGGTTGATTTTAAGGGACCAGAGGTTTAGGAAAATACCATATCTAGAGACTAGACACTCTGCTAAGCATCTCAGGCACTTGATCTTATTTAATCTCTTTAACAGTTATGGGAAGTAGGAATCTTTTTCAAAGCTTGGTAGTGAAAATGCTTCTGTATCAGGGCCTTGCATACAGTAGATACAAGGTTAATATTAGCTGTCTAAAGAAATGAGTAAATGACTTAAGAGTTCTTCCTTTTTCTTTTGTGCTTGTGGCTCTTTCTTTTCAAGAAAATCCAAAGCCTCTAGCCAGGGCATTCATCATTGTTTGTCTAGACTCAGAACAGTCTACACATCAGTCTTTCACGCACAAGCTCACCAACACACACATTGCTGGGAGACCATTTCTCCTAAGATACCACTTGTGGCATGCTATACTCCTTGAAAATGCTTCAGTAATCCTTACATGGTATCAAGCTCAAGTTTAGCCTCCCATTTGAGGCTCTTTATAAATACGTACCGTTTTGCCTAATTCCTACCAGTCATCAACAAGAAATGGCTTATGCCCGTAAACAACTCTCTTTTCACTGTCTTTTGCCTGCAACTGCTCTTTCATTCATTTTATTCATACTATTTTGATCATCTCCTATGTAGCAGGTATTATGTTTGCCATTAAATCTCTATATATAGACAGATAACAATGAGCACCACAGGTGCGATCCCTGACCTTGTTGGGCCATATCCACTCTCAGGCTGACCTTGTTCACTTGGGTTACTCTCAGTTTTCAAGATTTTATACTTAACATCCTCTAGGAATCCCTTCCAGATCACTTTACCCTGTCTTGCTCTCCCTTTCTTAATTGATGTTATCACATATTTAAGCACTTGATTATATTTATTCTTATTTTTCTCCAAGCATTATCCTTATGCATGTCTCAGTTTTTCAACTACACTCAATCTCTCAGACAGAAATTGTGTCTTATATTCTTCTGCATCATTGAACTTAATGTAACTCAACTGAATTCAATGATAGGTATAAAAGCATGTCCTTAAATAGCATTCGGTATTGAAGAGTTGAGAATACGAAGTCAAACTAACAATAGGCCAAGATCTAATTTATCTTTGAAAACAGAGATGCAAAAAAGTCTATAGGGAAGGACTAGGTTTATAAAAGGTATTTTATAGTTATATAAATGGAAAGAGAAAAGAAACAAAAAGGAAAATTTCTTTTGTATGGTAGAACCATCTCCCAATCATGTACATACTACTTTATAAATTCTATGGACCATCAGTCATTTTCTTTAATTCTTGTATTTAGTAGAAAATATTTAGTAGAGACCATACCATAGGCCAAAATTAATAGGGCTCTGCTAAGATGTCAATAATATTGATAAAAGTAAATGAAGTCTTTACTTATTTAACTTTTTTTAAAAGAAAAGCTATTTTTCAATAGGAGCAAAGATTAATATCATTAAAAAATATACTTTATATACACCTAAAAAGAACATTATTCTAGTTTAATCATCTGTAAAAATATAACTAAAAAGTCTAAAAATAAATTGGTAGGCTTTTCATGTCAAATACACCTTTCTTGCAGAAATTCAGTTATAACATATTTTAGAGTAGGCCTCCTTCTATGCATCCGTCCCTTTTGGATTATACCAGATTTTTGTTTATAAGATAGTAACGTTATAACTCACCATAAACTAACCCTGCTAGATAGGTCTTTGCATAGAAAATCAGTAATAGTAAGAGCCCCCTTAGCCTTTGTCTGGAATAAACATCACTACTTTCCCAAATTCTATCCATTCTGCAAGGCTTCTTCCCACACCAGCCCTTCCTGGAGGCACTGCCAATCACCCACACTCCAGCTATTCCTACATGTATGTTTGTATAGATTCAGTGACGACAGTCGATACTTCTGTAAACTCTCTGAGGAGAGCAGCACCTATGCCTGCAGTCATCTTAGTTCTCCTCCCAGCAGCTACAATGAACCCCTTACATTTTTGTTTTTTTGTACTTGCATTTTTGTTTTATTTTAATTTTTTAAAATATTTATTGTTAGACTTACTGGGGTGAACCACTTACCTTAAAAGTACTCAATAAAAAGTGACCTTTTCTAATGATGAGAACAATTGTGTATAAGAATATGGGTGAATAAATATATATTTGAGTGTATATAAACACACTCCAAGGAGTTCTTTCACAAGTCCACTTGGCATATAAAAGTTCTACGAGTAAAAATTATATACATATATATTTCTAAATGGTATCTTAAAAAACATATTTTTCCAAACTACATAGTTTTCTTTTTCTAAAATTTTAAGTTACTGATAAGTGAGCTATATTATCCAAATATTCCCCAAATACACTTTTCTTTGAAAGGGAATTCTTAGGTACACTTAACAAGTTGTTTTGTCTTTATTCATTTGTTTCAATCTCCCTCCGGTTCTGGAGGAGATGCGCATTTTTTCCCTAGTCCCTACAGAGTATAATTTGGACGACTAATCAAGTCGGTCAGAACATTTCCTTAGAGATAGTCTTTGCCTAACTAATAACATAGAATCTAAATCAAAATTACAATTCAAATTTCCAAATGGAGGCGAAAAGAGATCAATGAAGAAGAAGAAAAACCAACAAACAGAAGTTGGTCATTTCAACAGTTAAAAGCTTAGGCTTGGGACCAGTCAGAAGCTCTAATGGAATAAATGAGAAAAATGAGAATGTAGCATGACTATCATAAAGCTGAATTTATTCATGAATGTCTGAAATACAACCTTTTCAGTTTTATGATCAAATGTCCATTCTTTCATGAAATAATAATAAAACTGTAGTTCTTATTTAGCAAAACAAAGAATTAAAAACATTAGCACTCCCCAAAATTTCATGTAAAATTTTACTGATCAGTAAAATCCAGATGTTAGAAAATCACTGACCTAGTCCAACTATCATGTAAGGAAGACCAGTTTTATTGAAAAATCACATCTTCAAATGTGAAGAGGGTTAAAGTAGATTTAAAAAAAATTATAACAGTCCCATGAAAACAGTTGTTAAAGGCAGAGGAACGCATACAGGTTAAAAATAAAATCATATTCATATGCTAGAAATGAATTGACTTTTAGGCACTTCTCGCTACAACCTTACACTGTTTTCCACAGGATATTTCATATATACATATAAAATGTATATAGTTGCATTTATTTTCTTGGCACTGTCAGCATTGCTGAAGGACTGTTATTGTTTTATCAAAATAGCTCAGTGTCAGAAAAAGAAAGAAATCTACCATTATGAGAAGTCAAAATTATGAAAATTATAATCTAACCAAATGTTTTGGCTATACACTAGAGTTTATTCCTAATATTCCAAAGTAAATATTGCTCTCAGTAACTAAAGCAGAATTGCAAATAAAATTCATAAGTGCTTTTTAACAAGTAAAATGCTTGAGTGCTGGATACTTAATCAACTAGTATCTTAACAACAACAAAACCCTTGTCTAGCTGAACATGTGTACGTTACTGACTTCAAATTCATGAGCAAAGACTGGAACATTAAGTTAGGCTAGCATCTTAAATAAATATTTAAAAAATTAAGACATAAACTGTTAGACACCAAATTATATTAAAATAGATAATTGCAAAAATAGTTTGTTAATTAAACAGCACTTTTCTGCAATGATGAAAATGTTCAATGTTCTGTACTGTCCGATACAGTACGCACCAATCACATGTGATCACCGAACACCTGAAATGTAGCTCGGGTGACTGAGAAACTAGCTATTTAATTTTATTTAGTTTTAATTAATTAAATTATAAATAGCTACATGTGGCTTGTGGCTACCATATTGGTTAGTTTAAGCTGTGTAGATGATACAAAATAGAAATACTAACTTATCTCCCCTGTCTGTAACTTGAAAATAAAGGAAATGCAAAATCACTTTAAAACATTAGAAAGGTTTCAATGTCAGCAAGACTTTGCTTTGAGGTGTGGTGGGTCAATAAAAGTGGAAACCAGTCAGCAATGGATGCAGTGAGAAGTACTTAAGAGCAACTATTAAGAACACGTATCTAAGCACCATCTAGGAAAGAAGATCCCTGGTCCAAGTGATGGACCTGTCTGTTTCCAAGGGCAACATACCCTTGTTGTGGAGCCAGACACTTTCACTTAAAATAGCCTGATAGAATCAAACTTCAGAATTATCTCCCTAACTCTCCTTCCTCTAATTCCATTCCTACCAAAGCAACTTCTTACTAAAATAATCTTCTCGTGTGAATTTAACCATGAGAGTTCTCATAATTATTTTCCCTGCTTTCAATTAAAAAACTGACAATTTGCTTCATATATTGTTATCTATGCATATGTTCAATGTGAGTCGATCCCTGAGAGATAGAGCCACCGAATCAGTTTCTGAAACAGGGCAGTAGTAAATTTATAAAGCATTTGCTACCTATATCCATGGCAATGAGGAGTCAAATACCTTAAAAACTGATGACTCAAGCAGACGAAGCAAAAAACCAAAGCAAAACAAAACAAAAAAGCAGTAATATCACTGGAAATGATTCTGCTTAGGGACGACATCATGCGAAGAAAAGACTAAAGCTGAGAAACGAAGTCCCAGCTCTTCAAGATATTCAGAGAGAAAGAAAAACTTCCTTAAGAACTAAGTGATACTCAATGTCTCCTTCTTTAAGGAAATAAACTTCCCCGTCTAGTTTGTTTGTGATTTTAAAAACACTTATCAAACAATATGAAGGCTGTCCAGAAAATATCCAGCCATGTAATGGGAAAACAGAGGTATTTATGGCTGGATTTTGCCCAGACAGCCCTTGTATACTTTAGATGACTCACTATTTTCAGTTATCATATAGAAATGAAAGGCAGCAACATCTAGAACAGAGATACACAGTGCTATTTGAGAGTTTCATTAGTTCTCAGCATTTTTGTCACTAGAAAACCCTTAGTGATTATGGCATCAGGTTGCTAGAATTCATACAAAAGAACAAACACTTGCATTCTTTTATAAGAGGAAGTAGTGTTCCTAATCTAGGTATTTTCTACTTTACACACTTAAAACTTTTTGATAAACCACTTGTCTGCATTAGTGGGAGTTTCCATTCAATTTTTTTTTAGAGCTAGAAATTTAACCTTTTGACTTCAATAATTGTTTGGCTTGAAATTACATTAGATAAGGATGCAAAATGCTAGAGACACTTAGATACAGAATCAGAATTCAACCACCTTTGAGGGAAAAATGCTGATGAACTAAAGGGCAAAAGGCAGGAAGCTTCCACATTTCTCTTGTTTTCATGATCATTACTCACTTCTTTCCTCTTTGGTCTACAGAGGTACAAGTAAATGAAGAAAAGAGAGTGACATGTAAATCTAAATTTTTTTTTTTTTTTTTTTTTTTGGTTTAAGCAAGAAATACCTTTCTACTGCTGATTTTAATTACTAAAAAGATTGAAAACCTGTCTTGTTCCCAATCTGTATACCTCAGCAGTTACTGGTAAGAATTTCTAAATGGCCTGTTAGGCTGTTACAACAAATGTAGATGGCACAAATGTATTTTTTTAGGTTACCATAAGAAAATGTGTTTGACAGTGCACTGTAGAATCGTACACCTGGAACCTATGTAATTTTTTGTCACCCCAATAAATTTAACAAAAATAAATAAATCATGTCTGATTAACTATACATCCCTATTTTAGTATCTTAAAATTCTTTTATTCTCCTTTATTTAGAGATAAATATATGTCATTCTCCAACGCTCCTTCACCCCATCACATCTTTATTATTTTCTATACTTTATTTAACACATTTTAGCCTCTGACAAGATAAGACCAAAGTCAAAGCAATATTCTGAATTATCAACCTACCAAACTCAAGTGCAGAGGGCTGCAACATGATGCTTCTGAAGAAGGAACTGCATTAGCTTTCATGTGCTTCATATCATATTGCAAGTTCAAGTTATCTGCTTCCTCATTATCACCTTGGCTTATTTTCTTTTATTTTTCTTTCATTTTCTTTTTTGGTCACTTTTATTTTATATGTATCTCTAATGCCTCAGATACTAATTTGATCTATGTTATACATCGCCTTGAATTGGTTCTTCCACATTTCAGACTTCCTTTCACTTTGAACTCTAGGATACTGTACAATTTCTTTTTCAGCATTGCCTAGATTTCAGCTCTCACTTGTTAATTTAATTATTATATATTTCACAAATTGCGAGAGCTGAAAAGGATAAACTTTAATGATAAAATATTTTTCTTTAATACCAACAGTGCACCAATTCTCTGCAATGCCACATAATGGCAATCACTTCTTATATGCTCCTATTTAAAAATCTCCAGTTCTTTCAATATATGTAGTAATCACATTTGTAGCAATTTTTCATGGAAAACTTTCTGACATTTAAAATCAATTTCAGTGATAACAATATATGTAATCTCTTACATAGGAATAACCTGCCCCAATCTACTTACAAAAGGTTATCATAAAAAGAAAATCTTACAAATTACCCAATATCAAATTTAGATATGAGAGTGAGTTTCTACCCCCATTTTAAATCAATACTGTGAATATAAAGCAATATAATGTATGTTTTATTGAGAATAAAAACCTTACAATTTAAAATCATTTTAACATAAACAAGAAACATTTGCTGATAACCATGAAAGTAATATTGCAATTCTTGACAAACTAATTCAACATATAATTATAGTAATTAACATGACTTATTATTTATATTTTATAATCTTAGATATACGAAGAAGAGGGGTTAAAATAACATTCACTGAATGAATTCTATTTATTCATTTAACAAATAAATATATTTTGAGTGCTTACCATGTGCTGGATCAAGCTTGTCCAACCCATGGCTCGTGCCGTATGTGGCCCAGGACGGCTTTGAACGCGGCCCAACACAAATTTGTAAACTCTTAAAACATTCTGAAAATTATGCACAGACCTTTCTTTCTTTCTTTCTTCTTCTTTTTTTTTTTTTTTTTTTTTTTAGTTCATCAGCTATCACTAGTATTAGTGTATTTTCTGTGTGGCCCAAGACAATTCTTCCGCTTCCAATGTGGCCCCGGGACGCCAAGAGATTGGACATCCTGTGCTAGATACCATAGATGCCATGGATAGGGCAGTGAACCAAACCAAACCAAATGAAGGCTTTTTGGAGTATTGTGGGAGACAGACAATAAACATAATATACAAACAAACAAATAATGTATGCTAGAAGGTAAGTATTCTAGAAAAAGTCAGAGCAAGATGACAGGCAGTGCTAGACAAAAGAGAGAAAGTCAGAATTTTAAACACACTAGTTACAACCTATACTAGCCAGTTACACTCTAATAGAAACTTGTCAAAAGAGCTACAAAAACATAAAAGAAAAGCTAGAGAAATATCAAAGGGCAGGCAGATAAACTTTTGAGAGATGGATAGGATGTGGAAAGTACGAGAATAGTGGAGGCGGAGAGGTGGGAGCAGGAAAGTGCCCCAAGTATTGAAGGAGAAGAAGGAGGACAGTGTGGGAATGAGAGAAGTACAGGAAGAGAGGATGGAGCTGCACTGGGAGGACCCCTGACCGGTCAATGGGGTAGTGGGCAATTAAGAGCCACCGAAGGCAATGAGACTTAGGAGGGACATATAAAAGTAATACGTGGAGACAGTTTATCTCACCACAACATGCAGATGGCAAGAAAGAAGACAGGCCCCATTGCCTTGACTCTTGGAAATGACCCAAAACACAATAATGTTCACGAGCATTATTATTCCTAAATGAATGCATGCAAATAACAGCATAAGCTTTCAATGGAAAACCTAGTGACATTTTAGAAATTAACTACTTATAAGGGATTGCCTGAATGATAAAAAACCAAACCACAAATACTGACCATTAGACCAAGTAAGTCCTCTTACATCTGAAACTGAGACTACAAAAGCTATTCACCTTACTCCATAATCCTCCAGATAGACACATTTTACTGTTCATTTGTGTGACTATTTGCAAATTAAATGGACAGAGATCAAAATGAGGTTTCCATAATTTGCAATCATTCTCCTATGTACATCTCCATTTTATGCTTCAAACAAGTAATTTTATCTTAAGTAATTGTATTAATGTCATGTACAATATCCTAAGACAGAGAAACAATTTTTTATAGTTATGAATACTGATCTAATTATTTTTAGGGACAAACTTATATATGTCACTATGTAGATAGGAATTAATGCTACAAAGCTGGACTTACGTGGGGATGAAACTCAGGACAGACAGCAACAAGAGGAAGTGACTTCTTTAACAAATGATACCATAATCAGGTGGAGTGCTTTTAAACTGCTATTTGCAACAACTGAACCTTCATATAATGGGCATTGCTTTCTAAAAATACATAAGATATGCATTTTAACTATAAAACTAAAGTAAAATACATATGAAATTCTGTCTGATGTGGTGATAGGAACTTTGTAAGTACAAAGGCTATGGGAAAATCCATAAAGAAAAGATGGATACATTTCACAGACATAAAACTTCAAATTTCTACAACCACGTGCAAAGTAATAAACCCCATTCATACATGGTAACCACATACAAACATTAACTCAAAATGGATCGCAGACCTTAAATTGAAAACAAAAACTATAGAACTTCTGGAAGAAAACCTAAGAGAAAAATCATGGTGACTTTGAGTTAAACAAAGATTTCTTGGACTAGACACAAAATAGGATGAGCTATAACATACATATATATGTCAGGTTTCATCAAAATGTAAAATTTCTGCTCTTTTAAAGACACTGCTAAGAAGGTGAGAAGGTAAGTCACAGAGTGGGAAAAGACACTTGCAAAATACATATCTGATAAGGACTGGTGTCTAAAACATATTTTAAAATTCACTATTCAATTATAAGAAAACAACCCAATTTAGAAAAATGAGCAAGAGCTTTGAACAGACACTTCCCCAGGAAGATATGGCAAGTAAGCACATAAAAAAATGTCATACATCATTAGACATCAGGGAAATATAAATGAAATCTTTGATGACATACCACTATATACCTATTAGAATGGCTACAATAAAAAATACTGCTAATACCAAGGGCTGGCCAGGCTATGGAGCAACTGGACTCCTCACACGTTCCTGGTGGGAATGAAAAATGGTACAACTGCTTTGGAAAATTGTTCAGTGGTTTTGCATAATGTTAAAAATATACTTAATGTTTGACTTAGCAATCCCACTTCTGGGTACAAGAAATGAAAATGTATCTCTACACAAATACCCTTAGCAGCCTTATTCCTAATTGTCAAACACAGGAGACAACCCAAAATTCATCATCTGGTAAATCGATAATGTATACTATTTCTCAAGAAAAAGAAACGAGCTACTGTAGATACGTACAATGGCATACATGAATCCTAGCAGCATATGCTAAGTGACAGCAGCCAGACTCAAAAGCCTACATACTATGTGATTCCATTAATTTGACCTTCTCGAAAAGGCAAAAGTATGGGGAGGGACAGGGAAAGACTCAGTGGTGGCCAAGGGCTGGAGATGGGGGCAGGGACTGATTACAAAGGGGAGAGACGGAACTTTCCGAGGTGATGGGAATAGTCTTCATCTGGAGTGAGGTGGCCATTAACTGACTATACACATTCTTCAGAACTGCACATCTAAAATAGGTGACTTTTTCTCTATAAAACCGTATCTCAGTAAGTCTGACAAATGAATTTAAACCTCTGTCCATCAAAAACCATCCCTTCTCAGCCACACACACACACACACACAATGAAAAGGATAAAGACAAACAGGGAAAAATATTGGAATATATGTAACCGAGTATTCATATTCTCAATTTATAAAAACCTCTTTGAAACCCAAATCGACATCCCAATAAGAAAAATGAGCAAAGTATGTGAACAAATAATGTATAGGAGGCATCTCAAAGGGATAGTAAACAAATAATAAAAGATCAACTTCACAATCAAAACATTATAATTAAGATAAAATATCAGTTTGTTAAAAACATTTTTTAAAAACAATAGCCAGAGTTGGTAAGAATAAAGGAAAATCAGTATGTCTGTGCACTCTTGTTAGGGTAATAATTTGGTTCAGTATTTCTAGAGGGCAATTTAGCAATATCAAGAATCTTTTTAAAAGTTTGTAGCGTTTTACCCAGTTATTAATTCTTTTAGGAAGTTTTTCTAATCAGAATAATTAAAAGGGAGGACCACAATTATGCACAAAAATGTGTGGCAGGTTTTTAAAATAACAGTAAACAAATATAAACAACCCAAATGTCTATCAATGGGGAAGTAACTAAATAAATAACAATATTCCATCCAAAAGAATATCACATAGGATATTATTCATTATAAACAGCAAAATCAAGTTCTCGGGGTAGAAATAAAATAGGAGGAAATGCTCATATATGTTATTAAAGGGGAAACAAGCAGAAAACAAAATTGTCTATGCAAAGTAATATCACATTTGTAACTATGTACAAAATACACAGGGCAGACATCAAAATGCTAATAGTAGTTATACTAGTGCTATCTGTAGTTTCAAAAGTTCTATAACAAACATACAGCAATTATAATACATATTTAAGTTTGTTTTAAACACAACGCTCATACAAAGTAAGTTATATATGGTAAGGTACATCTCTAAGTCAGCTTTGGATGTACTTACACACAAATCTGGTAGCTGACAAACATCTAAGTTGGCAGATACACAAACTTAAAATAAAATACAGTTTTCTTTGGAGGTGCAATGAAAACGGGAGAGCTTTCTCTGAATAACTGGAGATGGATCATCTATGATTTTACCTGAAGTTTTATAGTTAAGATAAGTAGTCCTCAAACTTGGTGGGGCCAAATCACCTGTGGGAGATTAAGAATCAGCTTGCCTGGTGAATCACACTGTGAAAAATGCCACTTAAATCTAGAAATTTTAAGCTCCTGAATGCCAAGAATTATATACCATAATTCTTCTTTGTTCTATTCTGTTTGGTTTTGTTTTAGTTTTAGAACATAGTTCTAGAGGTACAATAAAAATGGGAGAGTCCACATTGTTTAGTTACTAAAATTGCTATAAGGTCAAACGGCAATGTGCAATGAATCAGAGCTAAAAACCACTTGATGTCTGATTTTTTAATTTCAGCCACACGATCACCTGTCCTCTCCAATAACACAGACACTATTTTCTAGAAGTGCTACATGTTGACGTGAAAGCCCGAGTCCACGGTGGAGCTGGGACATCTGACCCTGCTTTCATCAGGAAGACCAGACATGAAAGGGGAGTTTCTCTGTGGCTAGTATAATCCACAGGTTTACACATTTATGCCCCCTCGTGCCCTCCTGCCTCTTTCCACAAGCCCAGGTTAGTCTGGAACGGCAGTGGAGTCTGAGTCAATGAGGTACAGGTATCAATAATGGAAATTTATTACTTCTGCCCCTACTCCACCCCCCCCCCACCCCCGCCCAATGACAGGATGTCCTCATCTTAAGAATCTATAATGCAGATGAAGACAGGAGTCTTAATTGTTTGGCTCACCACACTATTATCCCTAGATCCCTCAAACATTTCCTTAATAAACAGATTAATCGTGGTGAAATTTTAGTTTGGAGAAACAGAAGCTGAGAAATGGGAACTATCGACCCCATTATCATTCAGTGGGTATCACCTACTGAAGGCCGTAAAACTAAGCAGCTCTGTAGTAGATCGGGGTCAAATTAAGAAAATTGAGTCTTCATTTTAAACAATTACTAGGATCATGTTTCTTAGGAGCCCCTTTACAAATATCTAGCCCACTCCCCCAAACTTATATTTATTTATTTTACTTAAATAGCTATAGGAGCAGATACTTTTCTAGTTTAGGAATAACATTTAAAAAATTCATAAAATATAAATGGAAGTACATGGCATTTGATAAACGGTAATAAAATAACTTCAGTCAATTGGCTGGTTCTAAACCAGTAGATTTCTTTAAATAGTAATGAAATCATTGCTTTAAAAAAAAAATCCATCATTATTAGAATTTTTAAAAAGTTGCCTCAGCCTTCCACCAAAATTAGATTTGTAACTTGCTGGTCATTCCTGTAATTAAATCTGTGTCACAAATTTGCAAGAAAAATGGTCGCTGTGACTAATGTATTTACTTGCTATACAAGTCCTGTCAGACAGCATAGAGCATTATGCTGCTAAAATGGAGTTGGTAGGGATTCTGTACACTTTTATTAAACAACAAAGACCCTTTTTTAATTACCACAACTGTTGTTCAGATAAGAGTTTGTTTTAGCAACAAACCCAAACTCAGCTATCACAGAGCCTTCCTTCTGCAAGCATCCCAGCATAGTTTTAACTCCACGGACGTGTTTGGTATACACGCATCCTGCTTTTCTGCACAAATGTTACAGAGAAAATATTCTACAGAAAGAAACACAAACATATTTGGGTTGCCAGAGTCCTTGATTCTGAGGGTTTCCTCACTTGAACTCCCCACACGGTTTTAATTCGCACTTTTGATGAAGTGATTGAGAAATGCTCTTAAGAGAACAGTGCTTCCTGAAGTGTGACAGCAGTGCTGCCCCAAGTGGCAGCCAAAGCAAAAGGACTTGACGGACACAGGCACAGAGAATCAGGGACGAGATCACTCTCTTCTCAAGAAGTCCCTGTCAATCCCTCAGACTGCAGAGAGGGGCAGGTCATAGTTTGTACTCGTGCTAACTTCCCTTTTCATCAAAAGGCGGGCACGCCTGGGACTCAGAGCCTCGTGTAGGCAGCAGAGCTTCGTCACGAATTAATACTAGCTTTTCCCCATGTGATTTAATTTCAGTTACTTTCTATGCATAAGGTTGTTTTTTTATTTATACTGTTGAAGGCAAGTTTTGCTTTAAAAGAAATTCAAATTTAAATAGTGAGTTTTATTTAACCTCATAATACAACTAATATGTCGACATGGCAAAAAGTCTTAAAGATGCCTGAAATTTGGAAAACACTACATTGAAAGCAGTTCTTGTGTTTCCTTTCTTAAATCTTCTATTGTTATTTATTTTTTCATGTATTTATGTTTTGTGTTACTTGCTTCAGTATCTAGAAGAGTGCTGTGAATCTAATGGACTCTTGAGTACTTGCGTGTTAAATTTATATCCTGCTTTCCTATTTTGTGCCACAATGCTAACTGAACCAATGGTATTTTTTAAAGAGTGAGAGGTCTGTTCTCAGCAATCCAGCTTTTATGATGTTCAATGCATAGCCTGAAAATGGGTTCCATTTTACAAGGGTGGAAACCAGCTTCCCAATGTCTGAACATAGTTCATAAGATATTTTAACGCCTATGATAGGTTATTTTAAATTCTGGTTTTAATCCAATTCTTAACAGTGAAAAGGATGAACCTGATATAACATCCCATTAGAAGGTACTGAGTCGTGCTTAAAAATTCAGTTGTTTGTTCTGGCATTTGAGCTTAATGAAAATAAAAACCTGTTTTATAAACAAGTCATGAACTTTTAGAGGAAAAACCAAGATCTCAACTGAATAAATTGGGTTGGTTAAGATTTTAACTAAATTAAGGGGAAAAAATCAGCATAGTATTCACAGAATACTATTGTGAAAATGAGTATTCCATCAACATAAACTAAATTAAAAACTGACATCCTAGATTTAGGTGAAAGGAAACCAAATTAACAATTGAATCTTACCTGGTATGACCCTTAATCCTCTATGTTAACATGTGAGATTCCTGCTCTGATTTTTAAAAAGCAGTGTTTCCCAGCAATCAATGAGTAACTATGTTAATATGTTTCTTTTCCGACCCCTTTAAGTGTGGCTGAGTATGTTTTTGTACAAGAATGAAAAAATAAGTTGATAAACATCCACCCCTAGTTATTAAAACACACCATTTGTGTTTGGGATTTCTTTCTTTCAGCAACTACAATAGCAACAGTTAACTGTTCAAATCTTTCTACAAAGCTGGGTGGTAATGGCAGACCAGCCAAAGCAAAGAGGGAAGACAGAAAAACCATTAGGAAAGGGAAGAAAAATATGTGCTTTCTAGTTTTTCAGCTCAAGGCAAGGAGTTCCTTTAACTCTTGGTCTGACATGAAAAGAATTATTCATCTTAGAATAGCTTTTACTTGTTGCAAGGACTACAGTAAAAGAGAAAATTATGTAAAAGAAACCCACTTCATAATGCTTTAAGTGAAGAGATTTAGAAGGTACACAGTGGCTCTTATAGGTCCTTTTTAGACTAGGTGTTAGGCATTCATAAAGATGACTTAACTTGGCCTATAACTCTGTGGCTGTTTCAGAAATCCTTATATCTATGTTGTCATGCGTCACTATGATATTGTATAACATAGGGCTAAAAACTCAATACTCCATGACCAACTTTTCATTCACTAGCGTTTTCCTTTAAGATCAGGAGTTACCAAAAACAATAAAATAGGTTGAGGAGTCTAAAAAAAAAAGTTGTATCTTTTCCTTTTAAATTTTAACCCATAATTCCTGAAGATGTGGACATACCAAATTCAGTCTCCAAACCCACAGTGCTAAATGTCTAACAAATCAGGTGACCAAAGTTTTTCGTCAACATGGTTGAATCTTTTTAAATTAAAGAAAGGAATTTTCAATTGAAATTTTTCAAAGAGTTACTAATATCTATTTTTTTTAATCATTCACTTGGTGAGGAAGTAACCTGTCAGGTGTTCAAACTTGAAATACATGGTTTTACATAGAAAACAATATATGAGTTTTGATAACATCTTACTTATTCAAGGTGGTTGACTATCAAATTTTATTAAAATCTCATCAAGGGAAATCTCAAAACACTTATTATGCTCCACAATTATTGTAAACCAAACAATTTAAATGAGAGGAGGAGATAATGACATTAACTTCTTAACTTAAAGCAATCCTTTGTGGCATGATTTTAAAATACTCTCTTGGTCTGAAATTTATGTAAATTGAATTCATCTATCATTGGTTATTACCAGCTTAGCTACATAAAACACACACACACACAAAAACAGTTTTCTGTAACAATTAGTTCTTAAAAACACTGTGTTTTAATTAGACCTGGGACATTATTAAACTAGCTATAAATATGTACAATATTTTATTTGGAATACCCAGATGTCTAAAAATCAACTAGGAGTTCTTTCTTCAAAAATTCTCCTAATAAAATGTAATGTAATCTGAAGTAAATACTCTTTTCAGATTCCATTCTGTAAATACAAAAGAAATGGTCACTCATAACCAGAGAATAATCATTGAATCAGTGTATGTTAGCATTCATAGGAGTAAGTCAGATAGAACCAGTGGCTGAGCTTGGACAAAACGTAGTTCAATTACTTCTACCACATCCTTCATGCACCCCATTTAATCCTCACCACAACTGTATAGTTTAGGTACTATTATTACCCCATTTTATATATTAGGAAGTTTATATGGTTGGGTTAGTATTCAGTCAAGTAAGGATTCAATCCCAGACAAGTTTTACTCCAGAAACTATACTTCTTACATTCCAAAATTTTAAAACTAGGTGGATTTTTTTCATTTATAAAGAAAATTCTTCCCAAACTCTAATACTGTCCTTTCAGAATAACAAAATAAATCATGAAGGTTATAATTTGGAATTTCCCTCCTCTACAATGTCCTTTTCCCAAGCTCAACTCAAGTACCAACTTCTCCCTGAGGCCTCACATCATTCAACTAAGGTTAATCTCCTTCAAACTCTTGACTACTGCTGTCCACTGCTCAAATGCAGAAAGTGCTAGCTGCCTCTTAATACTCATTATCTTTTTTTCTCAGCAGAAATTCAATTTTTAACTCTAGCAAAGTACCACATATCCCAACCTCTCCAGTGGATAGGTCTAATCATATGACTAAGTTCTGCAAGAAGACACTACTTACAGTAGTGTAAGTATGGTGTTGAAATTCCAGGAACGCTGTTTAAAGAAAGAAACTTAGCTTCTAAGGGAGCTCCTTTGTCCTTTCCCACTTCTTTACCTCGCTATGCAAGTATCGTTTTGGCTGGAGCTCCAACAGCTATCTTGGACCAAGAGGCAACCTGAAGGAAGAAAGCTGCATGTCTCGGGCCACAGCGAGACCACGGAGCCACAATATCATAATACAGCCTCCCTCCAGATTTCACAAGGTAGAGAAATAAGCCTTCATCTGTTGTAAGCCTCTACTATATATATATTTTCCTGTTAAATAGGCTGAGCCTAATTCTAACTGATTTAGTTTGGACTCATACATATTTCATCATTCAAGGTTAATTTTAACTATAATGGAGAAGGGGAAAAGAGAATTATTTTTGTTAGAACAAAACATCTCCAGTCATAATTTTCATTCTTAAACCCTTTCTGGTAATTTTCAACTTTGGGGAAGAAAAAAGGAAGGAAATGAAGGGGAAACAAAAATGTGAAAAGGCCCTTCTGCCTCCCTGCCACGGCTCTGCCACTTCTCTCCTCTCTTCCATACTAGCTAGCACCTCCCACACCTCAAGGCCCAGCTGGTCTGACCTCTGAATTCAGAATGCATGTTGCCTCTGCCATTTGACAATCATCTATCATCTAGTAACATCTTTTGTTTGACTTCTTAACTTTTATGCAGCATTTCTTTTTCTCTGTGTCATCTCCACAACCTAGTGAGACCCAAGTCATATTTATTTGCACTGTCGACAGCTACCAGAAAACTACCTTTGTGTGGCAGAACATCAATAAATACTTTTGACTGATTATTGGATTAAGGTGAGATAAAAAAGAAACATAGAAAAAAGAGCAGAAGACCAAGGAGTGAGGATGCATAACTTCTTAGAAGTGAAAGAGCACATTAAAAATCCTACAGAATCCCCCATCCAAGTTTGACTTGCTGAAGTGGGTTGTGTAGAACAAATATCATGATATGTTCCTTGTTCATACAGTCAATGAAAAGCTTAAACTATACAGAGTGAGCCTGTTCTCCAAATAAGGGACAGTGTATTTTGCTTCAGTTACTCAGACCACTGCTTTAATCTTATTTTCTCAATTACCCTAGACAGATGATAGAGCAAGAGATCCAGCTTAGGAAATCATGTTTTGATATGGATATGTACAATTCCAAACCATATAATCAAAGCTGGCTTCCAGAAAGATCACATTTAACATATTAATCTGTCAACTGTGACAACATATAGGACACATGCAATAATAAATGACAAAAAAATATATTGAGTCTAAAATAAGTAGCTCAAGAGATAATTTTCATTAAATATACTATTACTTCTCTTCTAAAACTCAATAATAATACAGCATCAGGAATAACACTATTTTAAAAATAAAATATACTCTAAACATATATTTTGCAGAAGCTCCATAATGAAAAGCTCTGTAACACTGGAACATTAAAAGCAGTACAGCAGCATGTACATTCAAATACATGCAATAGTAAGTGATATCTCAAACATTTTAAACAGAATTAACTGGTATTTTTTCTAACTCATTAACTAATTTATATCCCACTGATTATATTCTCAATTATTTGTAAATAAGTGTAGCACATATTTGTTAATAAGGTATGTACCTAAAAATATGGTATTCTAATTTATTTTCATAAATTTAACAGTTTAAGAGTATAAAAAAAACTGTTCAACTAACAGAAATTCAGTTTCTTTGCCATTCTTTCATAATATAAATCAATCTTCATTATATTATCTATTTCAAAAATAATGATTAAAAATGTTAAAACAGTATTATCCTTATATTGGTTCTACTAATGAAAGTTGAATTCTTTTTAATCTTGTGACATACAATTTACAGTTCACTGTCAAAAAATACTGCATTTTCTTTCAAGTTATTCATTAGTTATTTCCTCATTTCAAATTTTTTCAGATAGATTTCTCACAAGTATCCAAGACAGTAGCTTCTTTGACAGTGAAATGTACAAAATAAATGACATGTCAACAAGTAAATTAGCATTCCCTTTCTGACCAGCTGGGTCAGGTTTCCTTTTCAAAATCCTCAGTCCCATGATACAAAATAATAATAATCTAAAAGACCTCATTAAATGATCAATATATTGACAGAGTCTCTATAAGGAGACACATAGTGTTTTAATTGATTCCATGAATCCATTAAGTGGAATATTAAACCCAAGCCTTCAAATGATATTGTAAGAGAACATTTTCTTTATTTTTTAACTCATTTTCTCCACCTGATGGGTAATGGTACATAAAAGATTAAAAAACTTTTATATTTAACCAAATAGTAAAAGAACTCCAATTTCACTAAATCTTTCAACACAAACAACATCACAACAAGAGTTATAATAGACAAGTTAAACCATGTTTACTTACCAAAAAACTTCCAAAGGCTGAATTAAATATTGCAGCTGCCTACAGAGAAAATAAATGGGGGGAAAAAACTCACTGAAAGTGAATAGAAAAAGAGAAAGCAAAGATTATCATTCTTCCATCCCCCACTATTCAAAACCTTAAAACATTGACTCTATAAAGCAAAGTCAGTTGTTGCTTACAAAAATTGCTAGTGGCCTGCAGTTCACTAAGACCGATGAGCTGCAGCTTAGAAATTCATAAATAATGGGTCTCAAAAGCAAGCAGAAAAGGCTTGCCATGAGATGCCTGAACCTATATGACAGTACCAAAGAATCACCACCAATAATAAATTGAAACCTTATTGTTATTGATTTTGCTACTAGAGTTAAAATAATCAGCAGTTGATTTATTCATTTAAAAATTCATATTACTGGGAAATGGAAAATCAAATTGTAAAGTAAACATTAACTACTCTGTATCAAGGAAGCTAAGTCCTATGAGCTACACACACAAAGTGAGATCTGTGGTTCCCATACAACACACATTAGAATTATGAACAATACTGTTAAGACCATGGAAGTTATTGCTATTCCATTCTACAGCAGAAACAAGCAAGAAAAACCTCTACCTGGTATTCAAAATCCAAAGAAAAAAACATTTGATTTTGTGCTTACCTAAACATCCAGAGAATACAAGGCAATTGTAATACAGCTCTTAACTTTAGATGAGTCACTGTGTTCCACGAAGCTACATCTGAACCCTACAAGCTTCTCACATCATTCAAAAAGGACAGAAACTTGTATACCAACCAAATTGATCAAAGAAAAGGAGAAGGAAAGAAAAAATAATAAAAGGCAAAAGGAGGGGTAGAGAATGCCTATTGACATCTCTTGTAGATTCAGAGCAGAATTAAATTAATCACCATGGACATTAGCAGCCACGTCGTAGTAGGAAGACGATGTCAGTTTAGCAAGTTTGAATAAAGTCCAAAGCCAAGCTAAGAGCTGTAGCTGAAAGTGCCTTCTGCTCCAGAAGAGGATGCAATAAGAGTGCATGGGTAATGAGATCCTTGGCTCCAGAGAGCTTAGCTCTCCCATGCAAGTTCATAATTAATTCAAAGCTTTGATAATTTCATTAGATCTCTCCTTTGCTGGCCCCATCAATAAAAGATGGCACCAGACCACAGCTCCTCTGTGGCATAAACACAGGCACAGGCACAGACCAGGGGAACCTTTGCTTCCTGACTGGGACAATGGCATATGGTGTTCCATGTTGTACAGGGAGCAGTGAAAATTAAAAAAAAAAAAAAAATCCAACTACATAAAACATTATGGATGACAACTGTAAATTATAGCGACATATTTAGCGTATCTTCCTGGAATTCCATTATGGGTGATTCAGGAAAAAATTTTATGTATGGAGAAAAATGAGTAAAATTGTATAAATAAATGAGCTGTAGTGAGATCAACAGAGAACATTGCTTTTCTTTCCTACAGAAACGCGCCTTCCCCACACACAACGTTTATTTCTATTATAGACCTTATTTTATGTTCAAAACAGATCGATCCCTCTTTTCAGTACAGGAATGAGCTCCTCTCTTTGAGCTCCTCCCTTCCAAATTTCCTTCTTTCCAGTGGCTTTTGCCAACATTAAACTAGATAACTGTTTTGCCTAGCATTAGATATGAAAGAAACCTGGATCGTTAGACATCAAAGTAAAATAAATATTAACTACTACCCCTCAGATAAAATCATCATACTCCCACTCCATCCAGTTCTCTTTTTTAAGCCAACCACAAGCAATATATTTCATGTGGATGGGCTGTGTTTCTGCATTTTATAAAATGCCAGTGATAACAGTGATATGCTATCATAGGGATCCAAGGATATACTACAGGCCAACTTATTCTGAGTTGTTTCTCTGACAGTGGTGATGGATTTAAACTCACTCACCTACACTATCACTCAGTCCTCTTGTGCAGGGAGCTCAGGCAATCATAGGTGAAATGGCTGAAGAACCATGTACAATCAGACACTTAACCAAGAATGTAGAGTTCAACAAGAAATAATTAAGCTAACAGTTGGTGCAATCCTGCATTTGTAGGATATGAAGGAATTTTGTTTTCCAAAGGTCCCAAGAGTGATGATAAATAATTAGAGAGTATTTAATTGATATATATGAGACATGTATGTCTTCTGACTTAATGAGAAATTCTCAGCTCCTCAGCATGAGGTACAAGGCCCTCCATGAATAGGTTTGTGTCTGCAGAGAGATCTCATCTCCTGACGCAAATTTCACATCCTGACAACAGTAAAATACTTGTGGTTCCCCAAACTCATCATGCTGTTTCTTACTTCTTTGTTCCTTGGCCTGGAATGCCCTTCTCCCTTCTGCTACCATTGATTTTAGGGACTTAGCTTGGGCACTGTTCTTCCAAGAAGCTGTCAATTACCTCCTCCAACACATACACTTCTAGGTGGACCCAGTGTCCCCATGCCTACTGCCACAGCATCCTGAGCATACACCTCTGCCATGGCACTTGTCACACTACTGAAATGACCTATGTACGTGCTGAATTGCTGAAATCAGTAGAATTCTCAGAAACGCCCAAAGTCTACCTCTCCTACAAAGTTCCTCTATGTGTCTGGCAGAATCCAAGGACTGGCCAACCCAGAAAGCTGGATCTGACACCTGCAACAGCGATGACAGACTTAGACTTTAGTCTCCCACCCGACGTAAGCATCTATTTCACAACACCTTGCTTTGCTTCCTGTAACCTCTCTATTATGATACAGTTACGTAAATATGCTTAACGCAATGTTTTGAAATTTACCTCTGCTCTATAGCGGTGGAGTTAGTTCAATGAAATCTAGAATTGCCACGGAATACTCTGCAGCCATTAAAAAGACACCCTGGAAGTTACTGCTCTTCCGTTCTAAGGCACAAACAAGCAAGGAAATCAGTATGATCTGCCCACACTGATAGGAAAGCAGGCAGATATTTTCAGTGAAAAAGCAAATTCCAAACAGTGTGTATAATCCCTTTAATGTTTTTCCCCACATCACCAACAATTCTCAGACACCAGATCAGTGTCCAACAATTCAACTCAATTCTGCCCCCACCTACCTGAAACTAATGTGAGATCCCACAGGTTAAGGGCTCAGTCCCACAAGGCTGCCCCCGTTTCAGATGTCAATCAACTTGTGCTTTCCACCAACTGGCTGTAAATCAAAGGTTCCCACAACTCAATTCTCATGTTTGATTAATTTGCTAGAGTGGCTCAGAGAACTCAGGAAACCAGTTTACTCCCTAGATTACTGCTTTATTATAAAAAGACACAGTCAGGAAAAGCAAATGGCAGGGGCGCACAGGGCAAGGTCTGGGGAAGGGGCACAGAGCTTCCATCCCTCCACAAGGGTGCCACTCTCTTAGCATTTCCCTATGTTCACCAACCTGGAAGCTCTCTGAACCCTTCATTTTGGGGTTTCATGGTGACTTCATGATACACAGGCATGACTGACTGATTAAATCACTGGCCATTGGTGACTGAATTGCTGCCCGCCCCTCTCTCCTCAGCAGAGGTCTGGGATCAGAGGAAAAGTTCCAACCCTCCAATCACTGGTTGGTTCTCCTAAAACCAATCCCAACCTTAGGTTAGTTAGGGACTTTCCAAAAGCCACCTAATTATAGAACAAAAGACACCTTTCATGCCTCTCATCACTTAGGAAATTCCGAGGGTTTTAGGAGTTCTGTGCCAGGAACTGGGATAGAGACCAAAAATGTCTTATAAATCACAATAGCACACTCCTATTGTGTAAATATGAATACACACTTATATACACACTATGTTTTCTAAAAGGGATCACGAAGAAAACTGCTAACTCTGCTTAAATTTGTTGAAAGGGTTGAATGGGGGTCACTTTTATTTTTTTAGTTTGTTCTGTCTGTCCTGTTTGGCTTTTTGTTTTTAACATGTTACTTTCCTATATTTCATAAGGGTGATCTGGCCAGGGAGATGTTCAGCCATTTATTATTTGCATTTTTCAATCCCTTTGTGTTAAAATTGTAATAAACATTTTATGTAAAAACAAAATGAAGATTTCAGCAGCCACTGTGCACGCTCGTGACAGCTCTTGCTGGCTGCTGAGGAGCAGGAGCTTAAACGCCCTCTGGCACACACCATCATGCTGGGGGACCGGAAGCCACAGGATGAACCCGGGCATCTTCGGGAGTCTGTAGTGTATGAATATTGGGTTTTGGAAATAAACAGAAATCCCTTAATATTTTGATATTAAAGTAAATGTGGCTATAGAGAACACAAACCTCACGTACTGAGATCAAACATGAACCACAAATGAGAATCTGTTCTGAAGGGAGGACCCTGCGGGTTGTACGAGCAGACATCCTTAGGATAGGAGTTTCCTCTCCTCTGCCCACTAGAAGCCATACCCATACAGTCCACTGGCTTTTCAATACAGCGTTTCACTTGCTATCTCTTTTGCTAGAAACAGTTTAGTTCCCCATTCCCCATCTGGAATGCTCCATTCGACAAAAACGCTCCATTACAGCAAGAATTTTGTCTAATTTGTACAAGATTGCATCCTCAGTGCCTAGAACAGGACCTGGTAGTAGATCCTAAATAAACATTACTGAATCAAAGAATGAGTGAATGAATGAATGCTTCTTGTGCTAACTTAATGTCCTGTGCAGTAAAGTTTTCATTATAAACTCATGAATCCCATCTGCAAAGTGTATATACCTTGGTGTAATCATATTTGATGGATAATCAGATCAATGCTAACTGAAAAAAAATGTTCATATTGAGGTGGTTTTTTAATACTGAATAGATTGGCTTCCTTTGTGTTACATATTTTCAGATAATATATTGCTTTTAGTATCAGCCCAATTTTACCCAATATATGGTATTTTACTAAGTTTCATTATATATTGTACAGTTTGTCTTTATTAAATTATTTGGAAAAATTGAGCAAGTTCAATAATGAATTAATTTCTTCATAACCTACTTGGAATAAAAAGGCAAATTTTAAAAAAATCACAGGAAACACTGGAGATACCGTTCTCTAATTCACAAAAGCAAGCTCTCCTTTGCTGAATCCTTTAAAATGTTAAGTTCTACCTTACAGGAAGTCCCAGATCTTTGCCTGTCACAACTGCCGTGCACTGGCCATGTTCCATGCTCTGGAGTTGCATAAATAGGCAAACTGTTTTTTGAATAACTGCATTTCAAATATTTGAACACTCTTGGGTCCTACCCAAGTCTTCTCTTTAACACTCTATCTAAACTTTTCATAATGCTGGTACAACACACCTTTCTCCTTCCCTCATCAATGCACTAAATAAAAAAATGAAATCCATTGTTTATACTGAGTGTGAATATTCTATTGCAAGTTAATTTATGAAACTTCCAGTTTTCGCTGTTGCATACCCAGCTTTTTCATTCAATGTATACAGAAATGTTTACCAAAATGTTACAATGGGACATTTATGGTTGTTTCAGAATTTCTGATAATGCTCCAAGCTAAGAAGAATGTGTGATAAGTACTCCAGTATTCTAAAGTAACATACCAGACACATCCATGCAGTACTTATAAAAAGACATGAAAACTGGGCCAGGGACCATTTCACATGCAGGCTGTATAAGGAAAGACTTGAAATTCTAGAGGTGACTGATAAGGAATATTCCAGAAGTAGGCCTTTGGACTTTGTCCTCCTCCTGCAAAGTTGATCTATCCACCACATCTCTCAAGTTGTGGACGGGAATAATCTACACAAAAGAAACAACAGTGGGGACAGGAGGCACTTAACTGTCCGTGCTGCACCGTGTTGGGTGTTCGTTGAGAAGTACTCGCTAGGCTGCCACAGGGCGAGGGCACCGGGGTGGGGGAACTGGGGTGTAAGCGGACCAGAGACCCCCACTGCTTACTGAGCAGAAACAGACTATTTAGAACAGACCACGGGGTAGGGCGAGGAGCGAGGGTAAGCACCTGGGCCCATGAAGCAATGAGCAGCACAGGCTGTGGCCTCCAAAGGCTGAGAACTGGAACGGAGAACTGCAGCCGGCTGAGCACAACACCGGAAGGACCGCCCACTACGCAGGAGCCACTGGACAACTCTGACAGTCAAGAAAGGAACGTGAGACGTGCATCACGGCTGGGCACGGGGCTGAATTTACACTACGCATGGGATTCAAGAAGCCCAAACTAGCGATGAATTATAAGACAAGACAAGATGGATCAAAGAACAGTGGCATTCCTGAGGCTCCGAAAGAAGCAAACGCCTTTTTGGCGTCACTTCAGTAATGCAGACCGAAGTGCATTCCCAGACTCCACTGAACAGTTTACAATACAAAACCACAAACAATGTGAAAAGGCTGTATATGACAACAGTACCATTCTAAAGCATTTAAGAAAGGAAGAGGAACCGAATTTTTCACAATACGAGCGTATATGAAAGAAGAAAATACTTTTAAATTAAAGAGCTAGGTTTGGAAGGCAAAACTTGAAAACTTTTAGAAGAAATTATAAGGCTATCTTTGCCTTCATGAAAAGGAAACAGTTAAAAAAAAAATAAGATGCAAGAAGTACACACGAAGAAGGAACAGCTGGGGTTGCCATCAAATAAAGTTCTGGCCAATGAGATACAATATGAATTGATAGACGCTGGGGGCTGGGGGCTGGGCGGGGAGCTCAGTTTCTGGCCCCTGCCCTTCTTCCTTTATTCCTGCCTAAAATTATCTCGTGACCAGAAGAGAAGGACGGAAAGCAACGCAAAGACGGCCACTCCAGCGTCACTGAGCCGCAGAACAAATGCCAGCGCCCCCTATCTCCAGGCATCTTGGTAAATAAGAAAAACAAGTCCCTGCTTTTTTAGACTACTTTTCGCCTGAATTTCTATTGTTTGAAGCCTAACTGATAAAATCACGTTCCCAAACGAAGGATGAAAAAATAAAGGACTAATAAGACAGGTTAGATAAATCCTCTAAGATACAGATTTCAATAGGCATATTGATCTTTACTTAGTACTATCACCTGTTCCCACATGTGGCATAAAACATTAAAAACTAAGGAAAATAAAACTGCCTACTGTTGATGACTGGAGATCAAATCTGCATTGTTTTAAGCTGGAAAAGTTCCTCCACCCTATAAATTTATATCACCTCAGCCCCTGATTCACGAAAAGGAGAACTGGCCTTAGTATTTCTTTCTCTTCTAACCATAGATTCAATTTGAAAAAAATACAACAAACAAACAAAAACAAACAAAAAACCATAAAAACATCAATGACTGAATTCCAATCCCTGAGTTTCAAATAAATATGGAAACAAAACATTTTCTTTTTACTTGTGAAGTACGTTGCACAAAAATATTTTTTAAAAATTAGGAAAAGTTTATTCTGTCTTAAAAGCCAATGTCCTGTAGTTGCTAGGACATTTTAATAATGACTAATTACCATGATTTTCAGTGTATACATCTCATAACAACCAAATCTGAGTTATGCATTTTTCTATTACATGTAAGCACTACTGAACCACACCACAAAAAAGTAAATATATAGGACATCAATTAAAATGCAACTTTATACACCATGCTCAACAGTAAAGAGGCACTCTTCATTTGATTTCATTATTTTACGTTACTGTTTTCTTTCTTTTTTTTTTTAATTCATTTTTATTGTTAGACTTATTGGGGTGACATCTGTTAGCAAGGATTACATAGGTTTCAGGCATACAATTCTACGTTACTGTTTTCTTAAAGCAACCATGGCTAAAAAAGTAAAGTATTATTTTGAAATCACTGCTGAATACTTATCAACAAATAAATCTAAATGAAGACTATAGTATCGTACTGCTACAAGGCTTTCATCAATTTAAAGAAAGATTAATTTTAGAACATGTACCATCTTAATGACTACTTTAACTCTTTGTTTTAAAAATATTACAGGAATGAATAGAAGTTCATATATATGCAAGTGAAGAGTAAATGACATCCAGCAGCTCTTCTGAGAATAAGCTATATTTCTTATCTATTTCTACATGTCCATTTCTTGGTACCAATGGAAAAAATTATTTAATATCTTTAATCTTGAAGTGAATAGGGGGTGGTTATTCTTGTTTATACCTATTCATCTCAATTCAGGCAAGGAAAAAATATATTCAAGTGACTGTTTCTGGGTACTAAATTGAATCAGGTGTCCTCTCCTCTTAAGAAAATTAAGTTGCTTTTGTGCAAGAGTGTTTTAATGAGAACTGAGCCCGCCGACAGTGATAAATGGGCATGACACCACAGAGAGCATGTAAGCAGGACAATATGTGCATGTTACAGGCTTACAGCCTATTTTTCACTGGCTATTCTGAATGACTTTGCTGTTTCTTAAGGGGCCTATTAATCTCAAATTTAGTTATTACACAACGTTTATTTGAACATATATTCTGCGGATGATGACAGTTAATAAAGGAAATCTTTCACAAGCTGTATTTTTACATATTGTTCCGACTACAGCTCCCAGTCATTTGATGGTATTGATGGAATAACCTACTTCGTGCTGGGGCTTTTTTAAAAAAAGGCACATATATTCAGATTCCTTTCTAAGCACATGGGGACTCTTAAATAACTGTTAAAATGCATACAAAAAAATCCTACTATGAAATGGTAAAAGTAAAAGGACACCTTAACTGTTCAACAAAAATTGTTTAATGTGAAAACTGACCCTTCTAAGACAAACCGGATGCCTTTTAAGACTTTTAAGCTTTGGTGCATAATACGCAATACTTCTTACATACCAGTCTACATTTCCCCAATATGCATAGAGTAGGGGAAGAAAGCCAAAATCAGTTTTCTTAAGGTGTGAAAAGACTCAAGTAACAGAGCTGCTTTGATTTTCTCCTTGCTATGCTTTTTTGATAAAATGCTGTGTACTTAAAATAGTGGTGATCTTGTGTTTCTTATTCTATTAATAGTAGCACACTTAAAGACTTACAAGACTCATTATAACATTTTCCTAAAAACATATTTATCAGCTCAAATAACTTCATCAATTCAGACTGTGGCTCTTGCTCCAGAAGAAATTTGTTACCTTAAATGTAACAGGTTCATTAGCAGGAAATAAACTCGTTCAAGATTTTCAAATCTGCCTCATAATTGAGATGAATATTGACTTAACCACTTTCAATTTCATTCTTGTGAAATCTCAGTCTTCAAAGGTGTTCCATTTCAATGAAATCAGAATTTTCAAGTAAGAAGGGCACTTTGTTATAAAAGGACAAGCCCTTTATAAATGAAGAAAGAGAACTCTAGAGAGTCAGCAGATTTTTCCCAAGGTCATATTGACTAGTGGCAAAGCCAGAAGGAAACTCATCTCCAGACATTCCCTGAACTTTCTCTAGTAGACCCACCCTGGCTATTTTACATCCTATTTTAATGGGTATTTGTAGATATATAATACAAAAACACTAACCAAAACACTAACAGTGGTTATGTTGGGGTAATGGGATAATTAATATTTTTCCCTCTGTGCTTTTCCCTTACTTTCAAGGCTTCTGCACTGATTGTGTATTTATAATATTAGGAAAAAAGTATGCAATAAATGTTATATGTTAAGTACAACTAACATTTTAGAGAACAAACTGAGTGTAACTCAGAATATCAACTGTTAAATTGAAAACACACATTACTTATTTATTAACAGCTTATCAAGCACTTATAAATATCTATAATGAAGCTGAATTAAACTTACTTAAAATATTACATACTAATTGACATTACATCTTTTCTAATGCCAATTTCTCAGTATTCCTGAAGTTTAATTGTTTTCAATTTTTTGGGTTTCCTATGTCTTGCTAAAAAGGAATACAATAAATAATCCTTTAATTATTCATTCATTCATTCATTCAACAAATATTTCTAAGCAATTTATTAAGCTAAGCACTGAAAATGCAAAAATAAATGTGATGGAGTACCTGCTCACAGTATAGGGCTAGGAGACAGACATCATAATGGCTGTAATACAAAGTCAATGGAATCAAAGAGTTATGGCAGCACAGAAATTAACTACTAAAATTTCCTTTTTCAATATCTGCTAGTGCTATAGACAAGCACTTCTCTGATCAATTAATGGAAGTTCTATTTAATGCCAACACATGAACTAAGCTCTCAGCACACCACTACAGGAATTGGCCAAGAATTCCCCTAACACTTTGTGTAGAAGGGCATCCACAAAACATAAGTGACAACCTATGTCAAACCATCTAATGTGTCCTACAAATTTTAGACTCTGGCTACCTGACTGTTATTTCTGCTCTTTTCCATCCATTAGGTTGGGAATCTCAGAGCTTCTTAAGAGGGCAATGGATCAATCCCTCAGTAATAACTCATCACCTTTTCATTGGCAATAAAATAGCTTTCCTACCACCTTCTGGGAAATAACTTACCATAGATTCATACAACTTCAGTGACTTCTGCATACCACCTAATCAAGGCATTTTTCCTCAAAAAAGTACTACACTGAAATCACTAACAAATGGAACCAACTGATCCTATTCTTCATGACTTCAGGATCAGAGACTACATAATCTCTTTTAGAATTCTAGATCTAAAATCTATATTTTAATTCACATTTCACTAGCAAGTCCTTTCCTTTTCTGAATTAACTTTCCATTGAGATCATCTTTTTATGTGAGGTTCCCTGAGATGATGAACAAAGTGTTGTTACTACTGTCACAAACAGTCTGCTGGTGAATGTTTAACGTCTGACTCTCAGGGTGAGGGGAGGACACCAGTTTGCAATATTTGCTGATTTGGGGGCTGTCAATACTCCCACCATGGCCACTTTCAAGCTGCAGATATGAACACCAAGATGGGAAGAGATGGCATAGTTCCAAAGGTATAAAAAATTAGAAAAGGAAGAGCAACTTAAACACAAAATGAGTACAGGAAGGAAATTAAATAAAGATATGAGCAGAAACTAATGAAATTGAAACCAGAAAGACAACAGAGATCAAAGAAATCAAAAGTTGGTTCTTTGGGGGAAAATCAATAAAATTGATATACCTTTCACATAGGGGATGGTAAACTTTTTCTGCAAAAGGTCACTGTTCCATTTCAACCCAACTGGTCTAACAGCAACTGCATGTGCTGCAGTACAGTTCTGACTCTAACCACTTGGGGCTGGCACAAACCCTTCAAGTGAAAAGCTCAGTCCTCCACAAGACTGCTCTCACCTCAGGTAAAAGCTGGACTGCAGGAGTCCCCACGCCACCAATACTTCACCATTGGCTACAAATTTAGGGGTTCGCAGGACTCCCTCTGGTTCAATAATTCAATAGAACAACTCACTGAACTCACTGAAAAATGCTATACTTCCATCTACCACAGGGGTGTCTGATCTTTAGGCTTCCCTGGGCCACACAGGAAGAAGAAGAATTGTCTTGGGCCCCACATAAAACACACTAACACTAACGATAACTGATGAGCTAAAACAAGGTCACAGAAAAATCTCATAATGTTTTAAGAAGTTTATGAATTTGTGTTGGGCTGCATTCAAGGCCATCTGGGTTGGGGCAGGGGGAGGGTGTGGGTTTGACAAGCTTGATCTACAGCTTTATTATAAGGGATACACAAAGCAGCTCTGGGAGCTTCTGTGCCCTGTGCCTGTATGGTCAGAACATACCACTCTCCCAGGCCATCAATGTGTTCACTAACCAGGGAGTGTCACCAAACTTCAGTGTCGAGTTTTTAATTAGGGTCTCATTAGGTAAACATAACTGATCAAATCACTGACTATGTGACTGAACTCCATCTCCAGCCCCCTCTTCTTCCTTAGTGGTTGAGTGGCAGAAAGGTGCAGCCCGCTAATCACATGGTTGGTCTTTCTGGTGACTGGCCCGCATCCGGAAGTTATCTAGCCACCTATCAGGAGTAACCTCATTAGCATAGCAAAGATAATCTAATGACTTGGAAATTCCAAGGGTTTTTAAAGATCTGTGCCAAGAATGTGGGATGGAGACTAGACATATTTTTTATTATACCACAGCAACATATTAAATAGTTTAGGTTTTAGCTCACAGGGTCACAAATTCTGCTGTTGTAGCACAAAAGCAGCCACAGACAATGTATAAACTAATGAGTGCAGTTGTGCTCCAATAAAGCTTTGTCTATGGATACTAAAATTTGGTTTTCATAATTTTTACACATAATGAAGTTTTATTCTTTTGATTATTTTCCCCTACCATTAGAAAAATGTACTAACCATTCTTAACTCACTGTACAAAAACATGCAGCGAGCCTGAGTTAGCCTGCAAGCCAATCTGCCCATCTCAGCTCTAGGGAAAAGAGAGAAGACAGAGATGACCAATGTCAGGATTGAAAGAGGTGACATCCTGAGATTCTTCAGATACCTAAAACATGAGAATATTGTGAACATTATGTCCCCAAAATTTGACAGATTAGATGAAACAAACTCCTTCAAAGGCACAAACTACCAAAACTCTCTCAAGAAGAAATAGTTAAGCTAAATAGCCCACTACATATTAAAGACATTGACTGTGTGGTTAAAATTTTTCCCATAAAGAAATCTCCAGGACCAGATAGCTTCACTGGTGAATTCTACCAATCATTTAAAGAAGAAATAATATTAATTCTGTGAAAACTTAGAAAATACAAGAGGAGGGAAAATTTACCAAATCATTTTATGAAAACAGTATTACCCTGTTACCAAAACCAAATCAAAACATCATGAGAAAACGGCAGAACAATAATCTTCAGGTACACAGGCACAAAACTCTTTACAAAGGAGTTAATACAATCTAATAATATGCAAAAAGAATAATACATCATGACCAAGAAGAATTTATGCCAGGAATCCAAAGTTGGTTTAAGAGTTGAAAATCAATGAAAGCAATTCACTTATCGACATTATGCTTTAGCTTTTTCATATTTACTTGGTTTTGAGATTCACATATAAATTGTTAGTAAATATTAATTGGTTTTTAATATAAAAATCAATCAAAACTAAAAAATTACTATTACTACTTAGTACCTATGAAAGCTTAAGCGTTAGAGCTTTGCTTGTAATCGGTAAAAATGTGTTTTCAAGCCATTATTTTCAACAGTAACATACTGTGGACAAAGATTTTTATGTCCTCATCTGACAGTCAAAAAAGATACACTTGATTTATACCTCTTTAAGGATGGTAAAGATTTCATGTCAAATAAACTGTTTTAATTTAAAATCATCATAATGGCACCTGTGAAACACTAGAAAAAGCATCATGGAATCAGAATACCTGGGTTCAAAACAACTTGGATATATCCTTGACTGTGAAAACTCTTTAAATCTCAGTTTCTTGATTTTATTAAATGGGAATAACAACATCAACTGCATAACATGTTTGAGGGTTAAATGAGATGGCAAATATAAAACCCTGGGGTATTCTACAGTGGTATAAAGTACTATAGCATGTAAGGCTCAGCAAGCCTTCATTATACAGATGATCCTTGAACAATATAGGTTTGTACTGCACAGGTCTACTTGTAGTGATTTTTTTTTCAATAAATATTGTAATTGTATTTTCTCTTACTTATGATTATCTTAATATCATTTTCTTCTCTCTAGCTTGCTTTATTGTAAGAATATAGTATATAAAACATATAACATACAAAGTATGTGTTAATCAACTGTATTATTGATCAACAGTAGGCTATTAGTAGTTAAGTTTTGGAGAAGTCAAAAGTTATACGTGTATAGACGACGTATTGTAGAACTGTACACCTGGAACCTATGTAATTTTTACTAACCAATGTCACCCTAATCAATTTAATAAGAAGAAAAAATTATACATGGATTTTCGACTGCTGGGGTGGAGGGAGGGCTCGGTGCCCCTCACCCCCGACTTGTTCAAGGGTTGACTATATATATCTTCATTCTCCAAGTCCCTGAATATCTTAGGTTGTACATAGAAATAAGAGACATAGCAGAGAAGGTTCACTAGTGAACTGATCATTTCTAAAATGAATCCCAAGAGAACATTTTCCCTTCCCACACTCACACCCCAACTACTTCAAAATACTATCCTCCATCTCTGTACTTCAGCTGTGGTTGGTTTATTCTCACTTATATCAAGTATGTTAAACACCTCGTAATACATCACAAATAAAATGTGATGTATTGATGTAAATATAGTTGTTAAGTCTATAGAAGATGAAGGATTTCAGTAAGTCAATGAAATCAGAACCAAGACAGTGACAAGTAAGAAAAAAATTATTGACAAGATGGATGCTTGAAAGGAGAAAAATCAGAATATTTTTTAAATGAGCATACCTGTGAAAATTGATGAAGTCAATTGTTTTTGCTAATTTATATCTTTAAGATTATGTTGAAAAAATAAACAGGAGAGAAGGTTGTAACATTGTGTCATCATATAATTTTCTTAGGGAAATTACAATGATCCCCTGCTCTCCAAAACATGTGGTTCTTTCCTCATTCACTTCAACAATTAGTGAATAGTAATATAACCAGAATTTTATTAAATGAATTCTAAAATAAGCTTATTGTCATAATTTAGTTTCATTTCTTTTCAAAATAAATACTAATTGAACATATTTTTCAGTAATTACTACAAAACGTTAATTCTCCTTTTAGAGTTAACTGACTTTAAGGGAGCTTTCTACTATAGAACATTTACCATTAAATGGTGTGAATTTTCTCTTTTTATTCTTCTAGTTACTCAGATTTTTACAAGGGACAGAATAGAGCAATTCTTTTTATTTCCTATAGAAGCATAGCTGAGGTTTCAAAAAGTTTCAATGTGTTACATTCAGCAGAATGTAATTTAAATTTCCTACAAATAATAGAGTAACACAGGAAGAAATATTGGAGAACATCTCCCTAGTTTCCTAATTTTACAAATAAGGATTGGACAGAAGCTCATGTGGGAAGTGACTTGCTCACGATCACACAGCTTCCCGCAGTGGCTGAGTCAGGATGACAAGGAAGCACTCCCAACTACGCCTCCGTCTCCAGGCCATTAATCTTTATTTGACTCTAATATACCATGTAGATAAGATATATGTGAATATCAAAAATACACGGCGTGGAAATTGTATAGACGCACTAAAACGTAAAACACTCACTAGTCAGCAAGCAGTAAAGCACTAAATTGACTTCCAATTTGTATTAAGGTTATCCTTATGTTAGTGATTGAAGGAGTATTAGCTTAGTGGGCCGTACAATCGTGGTAGCACACAACTAATGGACTGCCAAGAGATGATTTGATAAAGAGGCCCAGCTGAACAATGGTGTGTAAGTAACTCTGACAACCTGAGGTTTTCTTCTGGTCAAACGTTTTATATCTATAAGGGACTTTCTCTAAAAAAAAAAATTTACCTGAGAAGATACTCTCAGATTTCAATGTAATAAGAGTCGCCCAAACATTCTTACATAACTTCAGATTCTGCAAGATTTTAAGATGTGATTAAAAAAAAAACAAAACAAAACCAGAAGCAGCTTACAGGTCATGTCCATAGATCCTTCCATAGGCACCATTTCTAACATGGTTAGAGATCTAGTTCAACAATGTGTTCAGCAACTACATTGTGTACTTCTTTGGGTAGAAGTGAAAAAAAAAAAAAACAGAGCAACTTCTTAAAGGTTGTCCTCTAGGTTTTACTCTAAATATGAGCAACAGAAATTGGGGGTGGGGGAGATGAAATGAAAATGTTGGTTAAATACACATTTCTATAAAGTATTATGTAGATTCTTCACCTCTTATAGCATGGATCAAGGTGCATTGGGAAAATAAAATAGTGTGGAGAGAAAATTACCGAATGAGTAAAGATTTTTTAAAATAATAATAATAATGCATATGATTGATGAGAGTTCTGGGACAAGGTGCTTTCACATTCTTTATAACCTTGTTGGAAGTTTACAGTGAGCAGCAAAACCTTAAAAATATCCATACATACCCCTTGACCCAGCAATTCCACTTTTAAAAATCTATCTAAGAAAATAATGCAGGTCCAAGAAAAGATTTAGCTAAAAGGATTTTCATCATAGCATTCTTTTTTAATAGCAAAACTTACTCAGGGCTGAAATAAATCATTGCACATCCATACATAGAATAGTAAGCATTTTAAAAGAATGTTGTAGAACACTACAGAGATATGGTGACAATATGTTGTTAAGTGGACAAATAGGAATACAAAGCAGTACGCAATATATGATCTCATTTTATTAAACATGTGCAGATAAAAAGGTCTGGAAGTAAAACATAAACTATCAATATGGTTATCTGGCCAGTGGGATTATGCTATTTTCTTTGTTTTGTTTATATTTTCTAGATTATTCACTAAAAATACACACTGCTTTTATAATAAGAAACATAAGTTATTAAAAACTCTTAAGCAGTATATGAATGTAAAGTTTTATACAATCATTCTAGAATATTGTATATGATGAGGAGATGCCACAGTACAATGTGCTTGAGGACACTGCATGAATGGTTAGCCTTTCCTTTGATATGCCATCGGTCAAACGTTATGTTTATGTGATAATGTGAACCTAACCCAAAAGAAAAAGAGTCATTTCATTACATAATAATGGTAATTTTATATTATTAGAAGAAGAACCCATGGCAGCTATTATCAAAGTAGATGTTTTGGGAAAATTAAACCTCAAATAAATGAAGACATTTATGTGGAATTAATTTAGGTTGCAAGCAAAATGGATGAAGATTTAAATATTCAAAGCCACAGACAGTATCTTAGGTAAAAACAGAGTTTTTATTTCCTTTAAAGCAGTTTACTACTTACTCATTTAAAAATGTATCCCCTTACTTGTACTTACAACGCACAGATGAAGTCAATGAATTCTGTTGCACATGTGAAGTCAGATTCACGATACTTTTTAAAGAAAGTTCAATTTCTCAGGAAACGAAGGCAGAGCTCTCTACCTGAAGTTTCACGGGTAATATTCCCGCTAACAGAACATCACAAATGGCTTTGAAATTTGTTTTTGAAAAAATTATCTGTTTATAGAGTCCAGTAGAATATTGGGTAGCCAGTATGTACAACTACCACCACCACCACCACCACACACACACACACACACACACACACACACACACACACAGTGGTTTGTGCTTCCCATTTATGATATGACTCATTCAAAACAAATTTATAAAATAAATAATTTCTTTTTTCTAGATACATGTGAAAATAAAAACATGGCCTAAAAATAGGAAAAATATCTTTGAGTTCCTAGGAAAATTTAAGAACAAAATGTTATCATAGAAAAACGCTGCTTAAATGTGAACTGTCCATGCTCCAAGTGCCGATTCCATCTAACTGTTCACAAAGCACCCCCTCGGCCCGGGCGTTGGAGGGAAGACTGAGGCCTCAGGTACCCGCTGGATCGAGGGGCCTCTGCTGCCAGCGCCTTCCCAGCCATTCTCCGTAGTTCCTAAAGACTTCGCGGCACTGAAGTCTTTATTAGACACCAAGTGAGTTAACACGCACCCAGAGATTCTTTAAGAATGTCAATGAGAAGGTGACTCTGACCAGCCCTCCTTCTTTAACCACAATTAGTTTAATTCAACATCTCAATTGAGAACACAGTTTTAAGATTTTCCTAAAGTGTCCTTTAACCTACTTTGCCCCCTTGTCTTCTCTGTTTCCCTTACCTTTCGAATCCTAAAGTTAAAAGAGGTTTACATTCTTTTACAAAAAAATATGGATGCTTTCAAAAAATGTATTCCCTTAACTACTCCTTACATCTCCTTTCTATTCCCCAACTCACTTAATTAAATTCAGAGTGAATTTAAATTGCAATTAACATCTTTTGAGGGATTACATGTTCTAATCACAGTTATGCAGTGAATATCTGAAACACATACATTTTGTTATATTATCTGAAATGCAAATTGGAGTCCAAAAAAAGATGTTTAATAAAAATGTATAAAACTGAAGACTTTATTATGGAACCTGAGGGATTAGAAATGAGATTTAAAAGAGTAAAAGTACTGACACAAGTACAAAAACAAATTGCTTCACCTCCAAAACCCCTGAAGTGGCCCCACTTGGCTCCCACTTAACCTAGCTTGAGCACAGTTTAAAAACTGCCTTTCAAGAGGTTTCATTAATCAAACTGAATTTCATTTTTTTCCCCTTAGATTAGGAGCTCACAGGGTCTTAAATGAGAGATGATGCATAAAATTCTACAAGAGCAGGAGAAAAAAACCTGTTTTTCTGACCCAGGAATTTATAGTGAAAGGACTTAACTTATTTTTACTTGACTTTTCCTTCCAAATAGCACGTCCTAAGCAGAAGGAAAAAAGACCTGGCATTTATTAAACATCTTCCATGTGCTGCAAAATAAATGTTACTTCACTTCATCCTCAAAACAATCCCATGAGCTATGTATTATTCTATTTTATAGATGTGAAAAATAAGGTTCAAAGAAGTTAAGTGGTTGAAAGAACTAAGTGACAAGAATCAGTAGGCAAATAGGGACTCTTAAACCCACATTCTTGTAAATGAACGTATCATTAAAGTGAGGAGAAAAGTCCACAACAGAGCACCTCTTTACAATGGTCCATTTGAACTACACCCTCTCAAACAGGCTGCTGGGATTTCTGTGGCCCCAGAAATCTTCATCTCCAGGGGTAAGCTTGCATAGAATGCCTCCAGGAATGTCATTCTTGGGGCCTGCAGGGATCTCTCTGCAAAAATCTAAGGGCTTGGTGAAAGCCAGGCTCACGTCACTGTCTTCTCCATCAGTGTTCAGCAACGAGGTCAGGCTGTACGTGAAGTAAAGAGCTGGTTTATTAACTAACTTATGCCCAGTTTCTTTTTGGTAACCTTTCCTTTTGCTCTTCAGGTTCTGTTTGTGCACTTACCAGATCGTTAACTCCACCTTTAGGTTTATCTTTAAGGAAGCCAAGGGAAATTCAGCTTCTGCCTTTTACCCCCTTCAACGGGTCAGCTTCCTCTTAACTATCCATTATTAACACCACTTTTGCTGCCAAGCTTTACTGGTAGTTAGACTAGTGCTTACATTTTTCCCTTGAGGTCATCAATATGAGATAATACCAAGTTGCTAAGTTGCCTAGCCAATCCACCCTGAAAAGCAGGGTTAAAAAAACCAAAAAAAAACCGAACAAAAATACTATTTGCATGGTCTCCCTTCCATTTATCCATCATCCATCCTCCTAGCTCCACGCAACATGATTATGCTCATGTGATTCATGTACATCTATACCCATACACACATATCCACATATCAAGCATGTACACACGCACCCCACATATATACTTAACTAAATAGGTAATATGAAGATATGGTATAAGAGAATTTTGCTAAAACCACAAAGGATTGCTCACAAAGCTGGTTCATTTTCCCTTTATTCTGCATGTGTAAAGTCAAATGGCCAGTTACCTCTTCAGAAAGGAGTCCCTTTTCTAATATAACACAGGTATCTACCTTAAATTTTGACAAAGTTTTTAGGAGAGTACTAATCTGATTAGAAAGAATTACAAGGAATCTTGTGGATTCGTTTTCACCAGATATATGATAACCATCCTACCAGTCTGTGGAGCCTATATTAGTCCTAGACTTTCCACATTTGCTGACCTTGACAATCTTCCTCCTTTTAAATCTGCAAAGCATTACCAATGCAGGCTGATCTGTTGGTATTGGATGTTCACGGACACTGAAGACAATGACCACCATTTCCTAGCCCCTCAGTGTGTGCAGGGACTGTACACTCACCACCCTCACATACCTCACCTCATGCAATATGCACAGTGCTGAGTAAAAAAACACAGCAGCTATATTTAAAATAGTTTCCAATCATATGCTGCCATTTTAAGCTAGACTAAAGAAACAAAGGTATTAGAAACAGTTACACATATAGGAATATTTGGAAACTTGCCCAAATTCAGGCATGCATAAAAGTATTTCCATAAGTTGTCTAGAACCCTGGATTTTCTTTTTTATTCAATTTTTTTTTGTTTTAGCATTTGTAGTATGGTTTACTATAAAACTAATGGTTTAAGACTACATCCTAGCATTAACCCTTTAAATAAAATAACGTGTATTTGAATATTTTTGTCTCAAATTCTGGTTGAAGCCAAAGTCACTTCCATTTGGTGAGGGTTGGTGAGAAAAAGGTAAATAATCTGGGGAAAAAGATAAACATTTTTGATCCATTGAAATCCATTGAAAGCATACAGCCATACCTCTTAAAATAATAATCTAATAACTAGGCTGACCAGACGTCCTGTTTTAAATGGGTCAGAAAACAACGGTACTGTCCCGTTTCAAATGGTACTTATGGTCAGCCTACTGATACCTTGAATTTAGCCCAGTGGGACTAGGCTGAGCTTACGCACCTTTTGAAATGGGACAGAACCATTGTTTTCTGTCCCATTTAAAACGGGACATCTGGTCAACCTAGTAACTGAAAATTATAACTGTTATGAAGGCAATGATCATTATTGTGGGAAGCATTTCAGTATTCACTCTCTGTCACACTAAGTGATGTGTATTCATTATCCTCTCACTTAGTGGAGCTGGGGTTTGCACAGATCTACAGACCAAGGCCACACTCTTCTCACTGTTATGAGCGTCAACATTAGGAACTGCAACTGAAAACAACATGCTACTCTGCAAACTGAATAAGCACCCGAGCCAAATGCAGAACCACCCCCCTCAATATCCTTCTACCCTATCCAACCATTTCCTCACCTCTAACTCCACCCATGCCCCAAAGATAAGTTTATGTCATTTTCTAATGATGCATCAAAAACAAAGAGAATAAAACTGATGCCAACACAATGTATAAATCCTTCAGCATCTTAATAAAATAACTTTTCTATAAAGTATAGTGGAATAACTGAGGGACAAATATTAAAGAGCAATGAAGGTGCAAAAAAAATGGTCTACCGTCAGCACTCTACCTGGGTACCAACACGTTAGACGCTGCAAACAAATCAACCCAAGTGCCCATTTCGGAAAACACTGCCATGTGCTACATACCACAGCTAGGAAGGGAAACAAGAGCGGGAAGTAACTGAGAAATGAGTGGTTTTACAGAGGGCTACGAGACAAAGAACTTTCTAATAAACTTTCTCTCTATCCTTAGAGTGAAATCTTCCTACGGGTTTCCTTCCCTCATTTACATATCTGTACAGACCTATTCTCTCTCCTTTTTTTTTCTTCCAAGCCCCTTTGCCCTTTCAATCATGAAGCATATTACTCCACTGTCAGTGCAAAGCAGTTCCTAACAACAGGGAACCCAGCTGGGATAGGAAGAGGGCAGCAGGCTCATGAATTAACATAATAATCCAACTGTGTTCCCATAGGCCCTTAGGGCAGACAGCATATTAGGTAGGCCTCCTGTGCAGACCCTGGTGGAAGCTGCCTGATCACCTGCCTATCAACCTGTGGCAGCTACAGCGGGCTCAATCGCACCAGCTCCTGCCAAGCAGTGGTGCCCAATTACCTCCTTACAAAAGACAGAAATCCATTTTTCTATGTCTGTTTTTAATGTACCCAATGCATTTCCTTATTTACAATTTGAATCTATGCTTCTGCATCCTTTCCAGGGGACTGATTTATTGCCTTTTAACTTTTTGAAAGTCTTGTTGTCTAAAGGCCGTATCACGGCAGTCGGCAGGAATTAGCCTGAAAACCAAATTTCAAATACAAACGCCCTGGTTGATAAAGCTAACTGCTTGGTTACCAGTTGTCTAAAGATGCTTGCATCATCCACACAGAGGACTAGAGGCGTGGGGATGACCCGAATAGCAGCCATCACTATTGCCTCAAGGGGACAAAGGTGGGGTGGGGTTTTTAAGATTCTAATCCGAGCATATTCTAAGGTCCCCACAAAGCCTATGTCTCTGTGTACACTGATCCCCTCATGTGCAAAGAGTATGGATCGCTGGCTGGAGGAGGAGAGAATCACAAGAGATAAAGACAAAATTCTTTTTTATAATCTCAAGTTGTTAGTGAAGACAGTTTTGTTTTTTTGTTTCTTTTTTTTAAAGAGATGGCCCATTCATATGGTTTTCATTGCTTGTGTGTATGAAATGCCTGTTTTATTTTAATGTCGCCCAGTTTCTGGAGTTTCTTTCCCACCCACAATACCTATTAGATAAGGAAAAGCCAAGGCCTAAATTCCACTAAAACAATACTGTTTATACGTTACACTAGATCATCTTTAAAACATCATAAAGAGATGTTGGAGATTATATTAATAATTTACTTCCATGAACTAAACATGGTAGTCTCATTCCTTTATAAAATTTCCTCTCATAAAGGTTGCAAAGAATGTGCATAACTTGATATTTATGGGGAAAAAACACTTTTAGAAGTATTCCAAATAATGCTATTTAAAAGAGCATAAGGCTCTTTTAATTTTGGCTAGGGAAATATTTTCTACTGATCAAGTATTTCTAAAAAAAAAATGAGTTTCTAGAAATGTTATATTTTGGGTTTTTGAATGGCTATTTTAATGAAAAATGAATCGTCCAGTCAAACAAAAGTGCATTTATCTAACATTTCTATGAATTTTAAATGTTAAGGGAGTAATACTATTATTTAATCCAACCAACCTGATATGCTTTATGTGCATTCTAATAATTAAGTAAAAATTAAACATCAAGGGCCATAGCTGCACATAGCACTAATTATCCCTGTCAAGGTTACCTCTGTTACTTTAGCATTCATGGTTCACGCTTTATATTAACAAATGATGGTGACCACTCAGCAACTTGTCAGTTCTTTGAATTACCTCTATACACACCAGACAGGGTTTTATATAAGGTAAATTTCCTCATTATGAACAAATTTGTTTGCTATTTACCCAACAACCTGGGGAAAATTCAAATAAAAGAGAAAAAAACAAACCTAAAAAAATTTGTTTTCTTCTTCTCTGAGTAAATCCTCAGCTATTTAATGGTCTCTAAATAATATGCTATATTATATGTTGATGGAAGTATTAATACAAAATACTAAACTCCATAATAAATATTAATGCTCATATATATGTGTTAAACAGCAAAATTATACACACCCATATCTGGATCTTTTGGGGATTCCAGAGGCTCGTTATTTTTCATAAATTCTTACATGTTGACAAAATGTAATGCATCTTCCAAGTCATTAAATACAGAAACTTCATTTTTGATTAAAAAACAATAAGCAACAGTCGTACGTTGACAGGATAAATGGTAGACTTGACTGTTTTAATTCCTTCAAGGGGTTTGCTTCCACTCTAGGGTAAACAAAAGAAAATCGTGTATATAAAATAGAAATCTAGCTATTCCATTAGTAAGAACTTGATTTTGACTTAAATGGCAACTTAAGCAGCTAGAATAATTTGGCTCTAAAAGAAGGTAGAGAAGGAAATAAGGGGACAGAACTGTAGTATCATTTCTAGGGAGTTCCGCGGTGGTGTAGTGGCTAAGGCTTTGGCACTGCCAATGCTGCAGCCTGGGTTAGATTCCCAGCCAGGGAACTACCCACATTAAAAAAAAACAATTTTTCATTTCTAGCACGAGCAATTCAATTTTGGATAAGATTAAAATTTTAAAAACCATACACCCAACATAAATGAAGAAAAGTGTTACTTCAAATTTAAGTGGCAATAAATAGAAAGAGAAAATGATGTGAAAGAAACTGTACTTAAGCTTGAGTATGATACAGCAATTTTAAAATCTGCCTCATCCTTTCCCTGCAGCGGTTTCTGTAGGCTGCATTTTCCTCTATTTGAAATACACCTCGTCTTCGTTTTGATTCTACTAGAGCATTCCCTTCCCTTCAGAGAACTACCTAGAAAGGACCCTCTTCTCCCCATGGAAAATGATTTGATTTTGAAGGACTCCTCGTACCCAGTTCAATTTGGTAGTGTAGACGTGGCTTCCGAGATGGTTTGCAGTGAGTATATTTTGACATTTCTGCCAAGGATGAGATTAAGTATGAAATATCGAAATTATACACTAAAATAGATGCCATTTTACTTTGTTTCTTCCTGAATAGCCCTTCAGCTGTTGAGGCACATACATTTTTCCCCAGGCAAAATCCCCAGGCTAAAATAACTGAGCCTCATATCTTCAGGAAACCCAGCTTCCCAAACATTATTCTTAGAGATCTGATTACCTATTGGCTGTAGTTACATTTCATATTTAATCATGTAAATTTGGCTTGAAAAAGGAAAAATTTCTCCACTTTTCTGTCAACGGCTCATACTGGATACAATCCATGATGATACTTAATTTTCTATGACTTCTTTTTAAAATGCTGCTCTTTATTTTAGCAATAGGGTTAGACGTCACAAGGATTTAAGAACTGATCATTTTTATATTCAAAATACAATTTCCCTTCTAGGACTGCCCTCTCCAGCAGCATGGTACCCCACATTTGCCACTGGGGAACAGACCTTCCCATCTGCTGAGATCGAATCCTGTCATCTTGCAACCTCAGACTCTCAAAGAACTTAAGAGTCAAAGACCACCATTTTAAATAGTAACAGATGTTCCAAGGCTGTGCCTCCAAACCCCAGGTGAGGATAAATATTAATTTAAGCTAAATAAATTTATCAAACAAGTAAAAAGGTAAATAAATAAATAAATATCTCTTAAGATCTTGCCAACCCCCATAGATTCTTCAAAAAAGTTTGAGTGTACATTTAACCTCAAGCTTTCATTTCTCTTAAGATTAAGAGAAATTAAAATACATTTTGATTCATCACATTCTAACAAAGCCAACTTGATTATCCTGCAAGCATTTTTATTTAGCATGTAATTCTATCACAAAAATTTTATAGATTACTACCTCTATACCCAATCATGTACTAAATCATTCCGCATTAAAAAAATTTTTAAAAGATCTTACTTGCCTGCTGGCACAACTTAGCTCTTATTTCAAATCAGAACATGTCCTGAAAAGCTACAGGCAGAATGCTGAAACAGAATTAAGAACTAAAAGATTAAGAAAAAAACAAAATGAAAATAAATATGACAGGGTAGAGGAGGAAATAATATAAAAATAAATCCATGACTACGGAAGATAGCGTGAATAAATAAAAAGCAGGAACCAGAAAACTAACACTCTTCACCCCCTTAAATTTGATAATAACTATTTTTTTTAAGAAAGCATAATTAAACACTTCCCTGCGCACAGTGTTGTAGGAGAGATGCCCCACAAAGAGAAGATACACACATGGTAACGGTCCCTAAGGTAAACAGGAGGTCAGGAGAAGGGGGCAAGGGGTGGGGGGAGAGAGTGCAAATACCCAGTGATGCAACCCAGGATGAATACAGTAACAAGTCAGTGGCCGGCAACATCGGCAACTTCTGGAAGATAAAAGGAGGAGTTACCTTTTGGTCTTCTCCTTAGCAAATCCTTATTTTAATTGTGTGTGTGTGTGTGTGTGTGTGTGTGTGTGTGAACGTGAGTGAGTCTGTCTATAAGGTGAGGGGGGTAGGCACGTGAGGAGTTCCATGGAAGGGGGAACAGAGCAGCCCCTTGAACCACAACAGAGAGGGATGCTACTTCCACCCTGGGACCTCCGCCCTGGCACTAGGGTTCTCATTTCCTGGGATCAGGTCTCGCTGTATCACCAACGCCAAAGAACTGACAACATACTGTGGTAGTGGGAAGCGTTTCGTTGCTCTAAATAAAACTGGCTCAAAGTAAGCCATTAACTGGGCCTTCGAAATATTTACGGCACAGTGGTCATGACTGACTCAACTTGCATTTCAAAACAGGAAACAAATCTCCAGACTCTGCTGACGGCAAATGGCACTGTTCACGATGGGGTAGTCAGTAACAGAAACGTAGGCGCCAAGAGTGAAAACAAAGGCCGCCCCTTGCCACTGAAGTGACAATAAATTCTGCTTTGAAAAAACGAAACACAGTTGCCTCTCCAGTTCCTTGTGCAAGAAGCCAATTTTCTTCTTGCTTCAATACTGAAATCTAGAAACAAAGAGATAAATCAATTAAGCCTCATGAAGCGCTCCTCAGCTTCAGTTCCCTCAAGGAGTTCAAGGAAGCCTTGACCACTACACAAAGGATATGAAATCTCTGCACTCCATTGCTCACACATATCTCCAATTAGGTTAAAGACATGTTTACAGCTTTGATGCCAACTTCATATTACCAGATGGTAAAGAATGTGCTGGAGCCCTCCGGAGCGCTAACGCTGGCTAACCGTGCTTTTGATAGTAATGGTGTATGATTGTATCTCACGGAAAGCAGAAATAAGGCTGGGACACAATTGTGTTGTTACAGGATGATGTCGAATAGAAACAAAAACAAGTGGCAAGCCACACCGAAATCTTTTGTCCTCTCTTTTGATACTCTCATCTAGAGGCTAAGACATCAAAAGTTACAGATTTTTGCCCATTCCTTGGACTAAATTCAGCTAAAAGCTTTTAGAGCCTTTAGGATTAAGACTAACTCAAAATAGCCGAAGTATTCATGTTTTCCAAATTTTTACCTGTGTAAACAATGTAAAATTGGACCTAGAAAGCAAACAGGTAAGGCCAGCAAAAATTTTGAATTAGCATTTCATTATAATACCAATGTGAAAAGAAAGGAATGAACTACTAATAAGGTAGAGATTTCCCACCACTGGGATTTGTTCTGAATTCATTTTAAGACCAGGAACCTGTAATTTGGAAATCTCCACTCTAAAGCCGTTAAAAGTGGAAATAATACTACTTTTAAAAGTAAGGACCGGGGTTTTAAGAATAGCTCTTTCTACATACAGACCATGTAGTTCCTATTAATGTGGACTTTTAAGTTAGAAGCATAACCCCCACTTATTTCATAATTGATGACACACTGGATAGCATATCTATTTTGGATAGGAATAACAGCTTAGAGATTTCAATCAAGCACATGAGTTTCTTTTCATTTCTTTTTTTTTTTCGGTATGTGCACTTCTCAAAACCACACAAAAGAAAACCTATCAAAAGAGAAATATACTCACTAAAATTTAAGGTTACTCCAACAAAAGGGTTAATTAGAGAAACAAATTTTCTCAGCCTGTTAATAATGGGAATGACACATACGATGTGCCCATAAGTAATTCTCAGGTATCTTTGATCTTCAGCCCCACGCGGTTTCTGTTGCCTACCGGAGCCTGGCCTCTGGGACTCTCTCAGAACCAGACATCTGGCTACTTTGTTGTTTTAGACTAATCTCCTCCCAGGAGGGCTCAAGAAATGACACCAGGCAAGGAGGGTCCTGGCAAGGGAAAAAACATTACAGTATTAGCAGATTTCTTTTTCAGTGGACGAGAGTATCAAAATCGTCTGCAAATTTCTACAGGGGTCTTAGGAGCTCTTCTGTTCTACGGTTTTACTCCAGCATAATTTAAATGGAATGTATACATTATATCTGTAAGGCCCATCAATCATCTTTAAGAACTCAATGAATGTTAATCATGGAACATTACAATGTGTAGGAGAAAGTTGTGGGGAAAAATACAAATCAGATTAATTCTTCACCCATCTGTTAGGGTTGGGTGATGACTGATAAAAACAAAGATTTTAATTGTCATATGAAGGGGGTTACATCAAAATTGTGGGATAATCTCTAAGATTTGCAAACACAGTTGCATGCCTCTCATTACGCCCACTCCCTATCCTGTTTCTTCTTTTAACTGGGATTTTCTGAATCTTAGCTACCAATGGACCAGAAAGGTTTTACTATCAAACATGTACTTCTGTAACATGCCTCTGAGGGAACCAAACGGGAGCAAGAAGTGACAGAGCTTTAAAACAACCCGTTACGTTCAGGAAAACATGTTATATTTGAAGACAAAGATCATCAATATTTTTCCCCGGGCAACAAACGATCATTAACATCTTAGTATCTTTTTAGGAATTACTGTTCAATCCCCCAAATCTATACATTCTGAGAAAGAAAAAAATAATTTACCATTTATTACACAAATAGAGTATCAGCCAAATGAGATAACTACCTAATCAGTGAACTTTAATATTTTATCCTCAAGTCACATTTTATCTGCTTCTACATTCAGATAATACATCAAACCAAATGTTACACTACAACATTTATGTTCTTACATAGGGTGACAGGCAATTCACCACATTGCTATAATACCTAATACAGTCATGTCATACCTACTGTTAAAATAAAGTCCTTGTTTTGTGTTTCAATCATCTTTATAACATTAAAAACACACAACTACACAGTGACTTCTACCTTGCATTGTATTTCATAAGTTAACAATTCCTATACTTTATCATAACCCTATATACTCTGTTGACATCCATTATAATTTCCACTACAGATGAAAATTTTCAAAAGATGAATGCAAAAAAGGTCATCTCAGGCAACCGTAACTCATTTATGATTAAAGAATTTCCCAATTAAAGCAAAAGAATTATGCTACAGTGAAATAAGCCAGTCACAAAAAGGCAAATATCATATGATTCCATGTATATGAGGTTTCTAGAGTAGTCAAATTCATAGAGACTGGAAATAAGAAAAGTTGGCCACCAGGCACGGTGGGGAGGGAGGAACTGGGGAGTTACTGTTCCGTGGGTCCACAGTGTTACTTTGGGAAGACGGAAAAGTTCTGAAGCTGGATGGTGATAATTACAAAACAATGTAATACACTAAACTGTACACTTCAAAATAGTTAATGTGGTAAATTTTATGTTATATATATTTAGTACAATTTTAAAAAAATAATTGTATTTGAAACATAATGGCAATATTAAAACTCAAAGATAATGAAAATTCAGATATTTTTTAATGTTACTCCTTGACCAAAGATGCATAACGTCTATAAGAAGCATCATCAGTCACAGTTAAATTTATATATTCTTAAACCCATCATTCAAGAAACAAACAAACAAAAAGCACAAACTCTATCCCAGAACACATTAGCAAAATGGATTGCAGAAAGAATGTTTCCAAAAATTCCCCTAGATGTCTATAGAGTTTTGTACTTAAATTAGGAATACTACTGTTAAGTAACAAAACCACTTCTCAATATTAATCTGTGTTTCCAGAAGAATCAAAAGAGGTAGAAAATTTATAACAACCAATGAGATGTTTTTTACAGTCTTACACACTATTAAGTTGTAAATGGACCCAGGAATTAATTCATCTTTTCAAGTGCTTCTAAATATCATATTATTCTGATTTATATTCAGTATAGTTCCACTGTTAAGTATACTTTATTATATCCTATTATTTGAGAATTACACTCATATTTTATATTAATTGTGATTAAGTTTAGCTGCATACAAAAGAAAGTGTGTCAAATAATAATAGCTTATATAAGAGAGATATTCACTTCTCTTTCACATAAGGAAGCCCAGAGACAGGCGATCCAGGGCTGGCATGGCGGTCCCACAGTCAAAAGGACCCAGAGTCCTATTCTTGCTGCTCCACCATCATTATCAGTCTGTGACAGGGCCTAAGATTGTTCCTCAACCTCCAGCCATCAAATCACAAGAAGCAGAGAGAGGAAAGAAAAACAATAGCTGTGCCGTCCACTTTTAAGGAGATGTCCTGCACGTAATATTCAATACTTTCACTGACATTTTGCTGGGCCGAAATAGGTCACGTGGCCACTGGAATCCAGGAAGTCTAGTAAATATGATGTTTAGCTTGGGGGTAGAATGCCTACCTGAAAGTTGGGGTTCTCTTTTAAAGATGAAGAGGGAATAGATATTAAAAGCAACCAGAGGTATCTGACACATGTAATAACCAGGATACTTAAATACAAATACTACTGTGGTTTTTAAATGAGTTTTTAAAAAAGGGAAAACCAAGTCATTACTATTAGTGGTATCTAATTAGTTCTAATGCAGATAAAAGAATAGGCGTTGTCTATAAATCACCATGATAAAAGTTAGAAATTTAGAATTGGGTCAATTTGAAAAAATAATACCTAATTAAAGAGACAGACACAGAGACTCAATTATTTCCTTGAAACACAGTGAATTTCCTTTATTTCCGTAAGTATGAATTGAGTACTTACTAAATAAACTAATCAGGCAGACCTTCCCAACGAGAAATACTGTGTTGGCCAGGCGGTATAGGACACACGGGCTCGGCGTGTCAGTGCGCCTGACCCAGCCGCACCACTGAGCGTTCGGTTATTCCACGCATATGTGCCATCTGCGGGGCACGGCAGAGTTGTAACTGTGCCCCAATCCGGGGTAAGGAAGCAACACTCGCAGCCAATTGCCAGGCACAATGCCGCTCCCTCCGCCAGCCTGCACTTCTTGCTCCCACAGGCAGGTAAGTCCATTGCACTGACCAGGCACTGGGGGAAGGTTTATGAGGGGCCCTCCTTCCCTCAGACCCGCTCTCTTGGGTCTTCCAACTCGTATGCTATCTTAGCCCCAAGAGGGAGGCCTCTCAAAAAAGGCCGTCATCACTGGGAGAGAACCTGAAAGCCTATCACGCCCAAGAACCAGCTTTCTAACCAGGATCCGTGGACCGGGCGCACGCTCCGGAGTGCTCCCAGCCCTGCCTTACCTACCCGCATGCGCAGGAGCACTCACCTGCTGGGCACGCTCCTGCTTATTTTCTTCTTTTCATCACTACCAACCTCTGTGAAAGCAGACCACGTTGGATTTGGATTCTCCTCATACTCTAGCTCCTACTCTTCAAAATACTAGCCCAGTGCTCTGTAGATTGCAAGTACTCAGTGTTTGTTTTAATAGTACATTGATATCTCTCTGAAAAATTTCAAGCCATCCACCTTTAAAAAGGACCGAAAGAAAGATCTAGGTGTTCTTTCTCACATGATTGATTAGAGTTCCATTGTTTTGCTTGAGGTGTCATACAATGAGATGAAAGTGTCCCGGGAAGGAGTCCACATTTGGCAGCTGTGTGACTTCCACCAAGTCACCTCACCTCTAAATCTAACTGACCAACTACAAAAATCAGCATAATATAATACCAGTCCTATCTATTTCATATAATTATTGGGAAGTTATAAAGAGAAAGTGCAGGTAAAAGTACTTCATAAGATATGTAAAATAATTTAAGATGTATTTATCGTAATAGATGATCTAAAGATATGTATTTTTATATATATTTTAATTCTGTATATACGGAAACTTCCATAGAGAAATCACTATGCATTTTAAATATGGAAAAGAAAATTTACCTTGTCATTCATTAAAAAAGAAAATCAAGTATCAACTAATGTCTACAAATGTCAAAATAATTTTTCCTACATGAGATAGTTATTTGACTGAATAGTTTAAGATCATCCAAAATTAAAGAGAAAAGAAAACAGACTACAGGCCCCATAGAGCTACTAAAATATGTGTGTATGTTTTTCATCACTTAGTAGGTCTGAATATGCAAGATCAGCCTTACAGAAGTCCTTCCGAGCACTAGGAGTATTTTGCTTCCTTCCAGCATTGTGCTGGCCATTTTGTAGGTTGCCACCATATAAATTGACGTGGCTGATGACGCTCAGAAAAATCAGAACAGGTGTGAATAACTGAAAGTAAAAACATGACAAGAGACAGCTATGTGTCTTGATTTTCCTATAAAATTTTATGGCTTTTCTATAAAAGTTGATCTCACATGGGACAAAGTAAAACTGAGTATGAGCTACTGCCTTAAAAAGACATACTGAAATCAAGAAACTGATAGGGCTAGATTTAAACAAATCCCTTCAAAACATTAAACTATTCACATCTGAGGGCTGTCTGGAAAAAAGTCCAGCCTTAAATGCCTCTATGTTTCATCTTACATGGCCGACCCTTTCCGGACAGCCCTCGTAAATGTACTGTGCCTACAAAGGCTAAGTACTGCGCTGGACGCAGAGATGCGCGGGCACTTGCACTACCCAGTGCTGCTAGTGTCTTGACGGGGTAAGCACCGCAGGGCCCTGCAGAGACGGCAAAGATGCCTGAGCCGGGGCCTGCCGTCAAGCAGCGCCGTCAATACCTACACAGCTCCTTAGGAATCACTGTTTACCCAACCACTGGCTTTTTGGCCCATTCTTGGATCAACCTTTATTTTTCTCAGCCAGGTACTAGGGGCACTAAGCCATGTAGATGGAGCGCTCTCAGCACCACCTGTCCTACCTGCAGTGTTAACGAGAGAATGGCATTACAAGGGAAGGTTGGGGACACAGACGTCGACAGCAGAGGGCCTGGTGTTACATCCTGGTTCTTCTTTTTTGCCATCTAACCCTCTGCTAGTTTCCTAATCTCCACTTCTGTCGGTTTTTTCATCTGTAATACAGGCGTCATAATATTACCTATCTCAAAAGGTGGTTAAAAGGATTAGAGGAGTATGTAAGGCCTTGAGAACAAGGACTGACACATTGCAGGCGCTACAAAAGCACTGGCTGTTCCTACTGTTCTGATGGCACGTGGGCACCGAGACTGCATCTCATGCTGTGACTGCATCTCCTACCGTGCGGGTTAGCAGCTCGCTACACCCACGTAGGGCAGCGGGACTGTCCACCAGGTTGGCAGGGCTTCCCAGAATGGTGCGTTGCTGCAGTTCTGAATCATCCCATTGTCCTGCTGTGCCATTTCCCCCTTCTAGGTCAGAAATCAGGAAAGTACAGAAAAATGCTAGCGTTTCTTCATATCCTCAAGAGGCTTCCTAAAACCTGAGGTTAAGGCTGCTTCCCATGACTCGAAGGGTCTTTTATTTAGCAAACAAGCTTCTAACTCAATTAAGTTCTGTCCTCTTTCACTCTTGATAATTAACTTTTAATGAACTGGGCCTAACGTATAACCTCATCAACCATAGGCAAACTGTTTCTTAAAGGAGGCTCTGTTTTTACCATCACAAGTATTTCAAACAAAATTTGAAAATAAAATTTTTTAAAAGAGCGCCACATAATTACTCAAACAAAATTTTGGTTTTGGCTATTACACAAAGATAATGATGTCAAACCAACAGACTACTTGAGCATGGTAGATCCTTGTTCATTTTAATGCCAAATCTCATTTTTCATATGAAAATGTGTCTATGTAGCACACCTTTCCGAGCAAGTTTGCAAACACACAGAAGAGCAGTTGGAAACTAAAACTGGTGAGGACCTGGAAATATCAAACTTCGGAGGAACTAAAAGAATAAATGCATGCTAACAACTCCACTGCACAATGCAGTAAGCATTTTTGACCACTAATTGGAGAAGACCTCAATGTAATCTCAAGTGAGAGTTAAGGCATACAGTCCCCATTGTTCTTGATAAGTCAGGGCCACAAAACATGAAAGCACTTTGCATAGGCTAACTCATGAAGCACTTAAAAAAAGATTAGTACATGTGGATATAAAAAGGGCCACAGACTAAACCTAACAAGCTCTGGGGTGGCCTGCAATGCAGGCATTATAAACCTAGAGGTTGACAGCAACCATACAGGATGGTCTGAACATAAAAATTCCCAGCCAGGGAGCTACCCACATACTACAAAAAAAAAAAAAAAAAAAAAAAAAAAAAAAAAAAAAAAAAAAAAAAAGCCTAACTAAAAGCAAGTCATGGTGGGCAGTCACATCACAGGCCTGTAGCTTCCTTGACAAAAGTCAGTCTTTACCTTAAGAGAGACTGTCTATTATCTTCTTGCATCTAAGATAATGCGCCTTTGAGGTGTCAGAGTAATCTTTTCCAGCCCCTCAGGGCACAACCTCCACACCAGAGCAGGAGACCACAGGACCCCTCATTATTAACTTGCTCCCTGCATACCACCTCCACTGCTGCAAATGTTAATTATTAACTATCATGTACCCACCAACGTAAAAGAACTATGTGTTTTTCTATTTTGTTGTTTTATCTAACCCCTTAAATTTCTCCACTTTGCTTTCTCCTGCTCCCTTAATCTACCACCGATGGACTTCATGGAACCCTGTTGATGTCTCCTTTTATTTTAATGTACAGAATGAGCTGCAAATCTGCTGTTCTCTGCAGCATTTTCTCAATCCATTGAGAGTTTGCTTTCCAGCAATTGTCATTGGTTTGGCTCAAATAAATTCAAAAATCCTCTACAGGTTTGGATGTACATCAATATATGTTTAAGCATATAAACATGGTTTATCTCATATAGGTAATTTCACAGACTATTTTTCAGAATTAAACTATCATGGTATGCCTATTTGAGAAAGTATACCAGTTTTCAAACCAGTGTGAACCTAATGTAATTTAATTAGCAGGAGCTTTGTAATAACACTGTCTCAGAGTCTGTATCTGAAGGATCATTAAATGAGAAACACAATGGAGCACAAAGTCTAAATATACTTCCCACAAGCAGCTCCCTTAATAGAATCTAAAATGTACTTACTTGCATTGATGAGAAAATATATCTAATCTAGACAGAACATTGTTCAATTCTATCCCACTTTATTCTGGCACAGTAAATGTATGAAAAGATCCTTGAGAGAGAGACTGAGAATACACAATCATGGCAATTACTGCTACGAAAGTGAGTTCATCATTGTTCTTAACAACTCTGTTGGGATCATTATATGACTGTGAGACAATGAGTCGTTCTTCAGCTTCCCCAAATCCTCTGCCATTTTATTATGGATACACTTGTATTGCATTAAAGGGTTACCAAGAAAAGCAGTTTCTGCAAAGGAAATTCAAAAACTGAATAGGAGAGCCTAATACACACAAAAATGTCTGATTACAGGTAAGTGTCACAACAGAGTTACCAAAAAAAGTATTCTGTTGTGGAAGGAAGAAAAGATGAATTCTAGCTGGGCATGTGCAGAGGCTTTGGGGGAGGGAAATGGTGTTTGACTGATGGGCAGGACTTCAACTGGTATATGCTGAGGGATGGGGTGGGCTCTCTCTGTTATAGGAGCAGACCAGTCAAGTGAGCTCATTATAAGTTGCAAAAGAAGTTATCAGGAACACGAAGTTCTCCAAGTGGTCTTAGGGCAAAGACCAAAGAAGTTGTCTGTAAGTAATAGGTGGCCAGGAATCCCCCTGAGAATAGACCCCTGAGAATAGACCAGGGGGGCCAGAAAGTTTGTCCAAAAGATGAGAGGAGCTGACTCAAGAGGAAATACGATGACAGCTTTCCACTAAAGGTTAGGATGGTGTTTTTCAAACTAGTTCAAATCAATTTAGTGAGTAGTGGTCAGCACTTTTTGTTGTTGTTTTGTTTTGTTTTGTTTGTTCCAAGACAGAAGAGAGGGAAGGAGAAGGCAGGGAAGGAAAGGAGAAAGATGGAGGGAGGAGAGGGAGAAGGGACAAAAGGAGAAGAGAGAGTGAATGATAACTATTTTACAGAAACTTTGCAGTCTCTATCAGTGGGTTGTATTTAAAAAAAAAAATGCAAATCGCGCATTTAGAGGGCCCTGCAGGTCCAATATCTTGGCCCTTGATTAGAATGCAGCTCAATTCCACTCAATACATTCAGACCATTAGTTTGGATCCAAGGATTCTCAGTCATGAATAATCTGCTTGAAAAATCTTATTGCACTAAGCAGGGCATCCTCATTAGACACTGAGAAGATACAGCCTGACATCTTCATAGAGCATGTAAAGTTTAAAAAGCTAAGTCTTCTCAGATTGAATGCATTGGTATTTCCGTAACTCCATGGTTTAGGAAATTATTGGGAAGATGTCTTCTATTTCCAATAGTAACAATTTTGTAAATACACATAAAGATACATGTGTAGCTGGCCGATAGTCAATATACTGATAAGTCATAGAACCAAAAAAAAAAAAAAATACATTCCCAGAATTTGGAAATAAACACACAAATAATTGGATTTTCTATAATAAGATACAACAAATATGAACAGCAGTCAGGTAAGATGGAGAAAAAGTTACAAGTGTGTCATTTAAACTAGTGTTTCCTCAAAAATCACTCAAGGACCCATGGTGCCTTCCTGAAAAGGAAGTCTGATATTTAAAATGTAACTAATCAAAATACATCAAATTACCGAAGACTATTTTACATTAGTCATAATATATGCAGCCATTTTGATATTAAAAAGGAATTAGATAATCACACATTTTCAATATTTATGGAGAACTCTTCAAGGGTACCTGTTTTTGTGGTTTGTTTGAGTTGTTTGTGGGACAAGACTGGGGTGGTTTCAGGCTGTACAGTTGAGAGGAAACATCCCGGGAGTCTGTTCAGTCCCTGCTTTATCGGGTTCTGAATTCCCTTCCATAACTGTGGCTTCCCGTGCCCCTTAGTTTCTAGAAGGAGTATTCTTGGATATCTAACATAAGTACGCTAGGGTGGCTGGAAATTTTTATACATAAATATTGAGGACTTCTGATACAAATTCATAAACTGGGATTACCCAGTTTATTATATTTATTTAAAAACCCACCATCTTATACATTTATTTAAACATCAACTATTTTATATCATTTACTGTTTATGTTTTGTATCTCTCACTAAACTGAAAGCTCTATGAAGGTACTATATATATACAAGCTATACCAGGCACTCAACATATATAGTTTTAGATAAATGAAGTGAGTGATTTAGTGAACTTAGAAGATCAAATCCTTGAGAAAGCAAAGATAATGACTCAGAAAAGCAGGTGATTTCATCAGTGACAAACCTCTGTGACCGTTATAAAGCTGGTGCTTGCTTGATAGGTCCTGTACACTTTACAAGTACTTCTGCACATGATTTCATGAGATCCTTGTAAGCAATCCAATGAAATAAGGACACAAATACTATTGCTCCCCGGATGAGGACACCAAGGTTTGGAGAGGTCCAGGGCCTACCTGGGGACCACTCAGACCACTAGGTGAGTAGTGGTAAAAGCAGACATCAGACACCTGCTCTGATTCCTTGGCAAGTGTATCCTTTGCTAAAGGTCAGGTGGCCTAGCAGTAAAAGTGGTCGTGTTGTGCCACAGCGTATTAAGCTGGTGTTGTTTAAATACCTCACACCCAAGAACAAGACTGGTCCTTACATCTAAGGCAGGATTGGACCCAAAAGGTGGGGGTCAAATGGCTTCAACATAGAGACAAGAAGGACTCAGAAAACAGGAATCTGGCAATGTGAAATGAGATGTCTCAATACCAGGTCCTTGGGTGACCCCCGATGGGATGGGAATGGAGTCAGGTAAGTAGAAGAGGAGTGATGAGAGAAGTAGGAAGAAAATAGGAGAGGAGAGTGTCAGGGAAGCAAAAGGGCACTGGAGGTGAGTAGCCATGGCGCCACAGGCTGCAGTTAGGCCGTGGAGGATGAGAACTGAGAATCGGCCATTAGATTTGGTGAAAAGAAATCTCTGGTAGAAAAGGAAGACAATTTGAGAGGCATGAACGGGTTAAATGAGAGTTCTAAATTATACACCAAAATCTTGGGAAACCTAAGTATGCTTCACACAAGTCTTACAGCAGCTTCAAACCAACACAGTCAACTCTTTCTAGCCATCCTAAGGATGCTAACCAACCCAGAAGATGACATGGCAGTTAAAAGGTAGACAGGGAAGAACAGAGTAGGGACATGGGATGTCTTGCCGCTGTTGCTGCTATTACTTCTGCTCTTTCATCTGTCAAAGAGGAAAAACGGTTACCATTTCCCAGGCAGTACAGGAAGCTAGAGGGTAAAAAGTGTACATCTGCCAGCTTGCAAGAGAACTCAACACTGCCAGCCTTTTTCAGATAGAAGATTCCTCCCAGATGCCATTCAACTTGCACTGCGAGCAAAAGCAGTAACCCGCCCCATTTAACAGAAGAGAAAGGCCAAGTGATGGCAGAAGCTGAGACAAGTGACTGACAGATCAGATTCCCATCTCACTTCCAGTTCTCTCTCTCTGCTGATCAAATCTACTCTAAATGCATTTATAAATGTTTCAATGAATCTTATCTTCATGCATTGGATTAGTGAGATCAACTCCCCACTGATCATGCAAAATAACCCTGAAATGTTCCAGGCCTCCCTGATAAAGCCGGAAATTGAACTTTCTATCTCCATTTGGACGGTGATGATCTTGATCTTTCACCTCCAGCAAGAATCCTCTCATAACTATAACTTTGAAGTTAGTAATGAGTGCTTCATTTGCTTTCCAAGCAGATAGGGAATCGTTTTTAAATACACTTACACTGCCATGACCTTCATCTATGACTTAAAGAGTTCACCACATGCAATAATTTTCTTTGCTCATGAGACATTCTTAAATTGTCTTTGAAGAGATTTGGGTGTTAACCCCATTGATGAAAATGAACACACACACACACACACACACACACACACACACACTTGTTACCTTTCTACTACACCTAAAATCATATCTTTTCCTTAAAATGCATTTGGAATTCTACATGGCTATCCAAGGGTTCTAAAAATCCTTCAACCTGCTAACTAAAATATAATCAAAATGCCAGCTGAGTAAGTTTACATTAAAAGGAGCACACTGTCCTAACCCTAGACCAGCCCGGCGGCCAGCCTAATGCCCGCTGGAAGCAAACACAGCCCAGACCCTTACACTGAAGTTCCAGCTGATCCCACAGAGCTGAGTGGGGCTCAGCTTACTTGGGGTGCATTTTGATTTTCTCTATACTAAAAAAAAGAAAACTATAATCTGATGATATGAGCCTCTATAAAGCCATTCCACTCTGTTTTGCTTAGTTTTGTGAGGTTTATAACATGCAGTGGAGATTCTGAATAGGGTAGCGTCACGCTAAATGTAGGCTTCTCGAAGGCAGCGCCATAGCTTGTCCTTTTCATTAAGTCTGGTAGAAGACAGTGTCTGCATAGAGTGGATGTGTAACTACCGGCTGAATGTCACATTCTGTTCTAAAACCAGATGGTGGGCAGAGTGGAGTTCATTATTATGCTTTATACTGTGTGTGTGTGTGTGTGTGTGTGTGTGTGTGTGCATGTGTGTGTGTGCATTACCTTCTGTAGATCTGGTATTTCATAATTTTAAAAAGTAGAGGCATCCTGAGGCTCATCCATCATACATTCTAACTCAGTAGGTCTAAGGCTGAGATCATTTTTTTCCCTAATAACCTGAGGTCATGGCAGTGTGGGTGATTGATGGAATTCACTTTGAGAAACAAAAATATAAACAAACCGATGTAAGTAAATAGTACACCGCTCTTAGTGGTGCAGGAGCTCCCTTTTCATTCTCCAAATCGCAAGCCTCAGCTTTAAACACCGATGATACAGAGTTTAGCAGAAAATATCACTCCTTCTTAACTTGCTTTGATTTTTATCTGTTAGGATTTTTAATGCTTGCCTTTTCTTTTTACCTTCAGATATTTGAAGGCAGAAATCCTTAATCATATTTCTCTCCTACTTGGTTTCATGCTCAGACTTACACTTTTAGAAAGTTATACAGCTTCCTAACTTTACTCAAGAATTAAGAACTCATATTGACTTTGCATTTTCAGGTAATGGTTTTTAGCTGAATCCTTCCTTAACTCGGCTTGCAAAAGAAATACTAAGACTTAAGGAGACAGTGGTTATTTTCCCAAACCCTAACGTTCTTGCCTTTTCATTAAATACTAGCATGGGTGATAGAGAAATGAAATATCTCTATAACAGCATGAAACACATAACTCTTTCTCTCCAAACTTAGGGAAATATTCTTTCAGTTTCTGAAAACAGAATATTCTTTGATAAAAAGAATCCCTATGTTAATTACTATTAGGCAGAAGTTACTGGAATTTAAATACAATAATTCCCTCAGCAAGTCCCATACTGTTTAAAATCTTTGTAAGGCTTTTAGAAAAAGATTGTGTTTTTTACCACAGAACTTTACATTTGGAACAGAAATTTATACCAAACAAACATATACACTTTTAAACAAAGGATAAGTGTTTTTCCTGTATCTCCCATGTTAGAATAAGATAGAGTACATTTTAATCTATCTTCTTCTTTTTTATTTGGAAATAAAATTAGGGTTCACCAATTCTTATGACTTTTTCCATTATTTAAAAAAAGAACTAAAAGTGCACACACACATACACACACTACCACTATCACTATCAAACCATGTCAACAGCATGCTTTTGAAAAGTTGAATTTAAAACAGTGGAATGGATAAATAAAAATCACAAAAAAGAACCTAACCGTGTTTCCAATATTTAAATAAAAGCAGTTTAAAGTTTAAAAGCCACGAAATAAGACTGTCAGTCAGCTATCCCCAGAACAGTCTCATTTTAATAGCTAAAGGGTATAATGGCAGTCCTGCATATGTGCATTGCTATGCATATACACTGAGTTCATTTTGCTGCTAAAAATTATTTTAAATTCTATTTGGCTCCGTGAAACAAAAACCACCTAAGTTATAGAAACAGAAATTGCTTTTTAGCTTCAACAAAATTAATAAGGTTATTTCTCACCAAAGTACAAGCTGTGAGTTTAAGGGATGCAATAATTTTCAATCCATGAGAAAACCTATCGGTAACCATTCGTTTTATGAAAAAAGCACTAAAAATGAAAGGTATGTAAGCAACAGAAAAAAATTTCTTCCTAAGTTATATAACAATTTGTCGAAATAAAACGAAGAGAATCATTTCAAATACTACTAATATATCTGCATACATCCCCCGAACCACTAAATACACACACGCTCCACCATGACCCACGTCCTTCAGCACGTGAGAGCACACACCAGAGGTGCGCACAGATAGTAAGGCTGCATACCCGCGAGCTCCCCGGAAGTGCCCAGCCCTGTGCCACGAAAAACAAAGGGATCCGTGGCTGGATTGCTTCCCGACAGCCCTCGCGTGAATACGTGTGAGCATAAGCCAAACGCAGAGAGCTTTAATCACCCAAAATTGGGACGGCAAACGTGCTGGAACATGTCTGAGTGCTGTGAAGGACAGGCAGTTTGACAGGACCGTGCCACGAGGAAACGAGTGCCCGCTGACACCCACGTGCCAGAGCCGCTGCGAGCCGGCCAGAACCGCCACTGAGAAGCAGGATCCAAACTTCCCCTCAAGGGCAGGGAGCCTGGACCCAGCTTTTAGACCTTTTTATTTACACGCACCAAGAGGTTCGCTTTCCATCACAGATTAGATTTTTTCCAACATATTATCCAAAAGGTTAATCTTCCCTTCCCTTTGCTTCAACAAAAGCCTGCATTCAGTTACCTTACAACCTCACTCTAGAAAAAGGTCAAACTAAAATTACCTACTATTTTTACTTACAGGAATCATTTTCTTCCACAATCTGATGCAAATATAAAATAGTCCATTCATAGCACATCAGAAGATATGACCAAACTCGACTTTGCAAGCTTCATTTCTGAAGCTCCATTTTTAATATTTATGACAAATTGTATCTTACTCCCCCAATGCTTGATAGCCTTGAAATTGCACAATATGAACATTCAGAGAACTAGACCAATGATATTAGAAAACAAAGGAGATGTTTGTAAAGTCAACATTATTAACATGCAACATTAATGTAAATAATTTAAGTATCTACTGGGGAATGAACATGTAAATACTTTCTAATGCTATATGTTAATGTCAAGAAAATGAGTGAACTCTGAACTTCTGCCAAAAGCCATTTGAGAACAAAAAGGTTTCTTTACTCTTAAAGCTCTTAAGAAATCATATTAGAAGAAAGAGATAAATGACATCTTTAATACAATTAACGCTGGTCTCAAATATACCAAAAGAGACCCTTTCCTCGAGTTCTTTCAAGGTGACAGAAAATCCTAGCAGTTCAAGCCTCACGAAACTCCTCCATCTCACTCATTATGTGGCAACTGAAAGAATGAGCTGGAGTAATGAAGCCCGGGGTAGATCCAACTATCCGCCAATTCCCTCCTACACCAAGAAGCTCCATGTGGCTAGGAGGAAACACACAACCATGGTGACCAGCTCCACTTGAATCACATGACTACACCTCAGCTGGGTTCTCAATGCCACCTGGCAATGCTGCCATCTCTTCAGTTAATTCACTCCTCATCGAGATGGCAATTGTACATTTTCTCTTCTCAAAACATTCATAGCACCTACCCCACCATGATGCTCAGCTACTGAAAACGTAAGTCAGCAGAAGCGAGCTCTCAAGTGCACCCCTCCTACCATCGACACGGATCTATCCACACACTCTGCCTTCCCTCCTGTTATCATGAATAAATAGCCCAAGCTCCTACAGATGCTCACACAACCCAATACCATTCACTCCCACTTGCCCAAATAAATTATGCCAGCACTCTCTTACATTATCAGCTCCCTCTGTACTATATAATTCCCATCAAGATAGAAACATGCTGTCATTTCTGCATTTAAAAAAAATTGACCCCACATCATCCTCTAAATACAGCTCCATATCTCTATTCCCTTTTATCAGAAAGGACCTCGAAAGAGTTGTCTCTGTTGTCTCTAACTCGCCTCTTCCTGTTTTTCCTTGAACCTACGCCAAACAAGCTTTTACCCCAACACTCCTCTAAAGCCACTCTGGTCAAGGTTACCAGTGACCTCCACATAGCTTAAGTCAACAGTCAATTCTCAGGCTTCACCTTATGTAAATTATTTGACACAGTTGATCATACCCTCTTCCTTCAAACACTTTCTCCACCTTGCTTCCAGGATAGCATTCTCTCTCTCTTTTCTTTTTTCCTATCTCACTAATTATGCTTCCAATGTTGCCTTTGCTGATTACTCCTCAGGGTCCGGAATTCTTAATTAGAGGGTCTCAGAGATCAGTCCTTGAACTTCTCTTTCCTATCTGTGCTTTCTCCCCAAGTAATCTCATCCAATCTTGGCTTGAAATACTACTTGCTCACCAATGACTCCTTAATTTATATCTCCAGGCTAGACCACCCCCTGAACTCTCAATTCTTGTATCTCTAATTGCATACTACCATTTCCATTGGGATGTGTAATAGGCATCTTGACACAACAAAAACGCAAACTCTTCATCTTTATCCACGTGGCTGGTGTTACAAGATTTGCCAAAATATCCACTTCTCCTTCCTTTCAGGGTACATGCATGGCAACACACGGCAAGGCCATGTGACTTGTTCTGGGCAATTTAATGTGAGCAGAAGTGCCGTGTATCACTTTCAGCTCCGACAATGAAAAGCTCCTTTGGCATTGTCCACTTTCTCTCTTTCCTTGCCATGGCAGCTGAAAATATGGTGTTCCATCCAGATGATGTACCTTCAAGACATGGGACCTCCATGAATCAGGTTTCCTTATGGGAGAGACCTTCCCACTGACCTACATGGGACATGTACCAGGAGCAAGAAATAAACCTATGTGTTCAGTCACTGAGATTTTGGAGTTCTAACTTATCACAGCATAGCCCTGCCTATCCAGACTAGTATGTCCCAACCTGCTCTCACATAGTACTCTTCTCCATATCAGCAGCTCCATCCTTTCAGCGGCTCAGCCAAAAACCCTGAAGTCATTCTTGACCCTGCTCTTTCTGCCACACCCCACATCCAATTCACCAGCATAGCCTGTGCCTTTAAAATGCGTACAGAACCCAACCACTTTTACTGCCTCCACTACCATCTGGTCTTCAAAAGACACTAGTAAGAAAATGAAGATGATAAGCCACACACTGGGAGAAAATATTTACAAAGCATATGTCTGATAAAGGACTTGTATGCAGAATATACAAAATTCTCAAAGCTCATCAATAAGAAAACAAAATACTTAATTTAAAAACAACAACAAGATTTGATATTTCACCAAAATACAAAGATAGCAAATACACACATGGAAAGATAATGCTCACCATTACTAGTCACTGGGATATGCAAATTAAATTCAAACCACAATGAGATACCACTACACATATATTAGAATGGCTAAAGTTAAAAATACTGACAATAGTAAGTGTTAACAAGGTGTGGAACACTGGAGATCTCATATACTGCTGCTTAAAATGTAAAATGGTGCAATCACTTTAGAAAATACTTTGGCAATTTCTTAAAAATTTAACATACTGCTATGGTAAAAACAATGCTTGTATATTGATAGAAATGGTGCACTTCAGAAGCTATTTATAGATGATTTATAACTATTTATTTGTGATTCTTCCCTTAGTTGAAAGGCACTAAAACACAACTAGATGATGCAGTCATTGTACTTGTAAGTATTCCTGAGAGAAATGAAAGTATATGTGACTTAAAGGTTTGTACACAAATGTTCATAGCCCCAAAGTAGAAACTGCCTAAATGTTCATCAACACATGAATGGATAAACAAATGGTGACATATCCTTACAAAATACTACTACTCAGCAATAAAAAGGAATGAATTATTGATACATAGAGTATGGATGAATTTAAAAATAATTATGCTGAGTAGAAAAAAATAGAAAAGATAAAAGGAGTATACACTGTGTGATTTCATTATATAAAACTCTAGAAAATGCAAACTAATCTAGTGACAGAAAACAGATCAGTGGCTGCTGAGGAAAAGGAGTTCTAAGAAGGGCAGGAGGAAGGGATTGCCAAGGGGCACAAAGAGATTTTGAAAGCGATGGTTATGTTCACTCTCTTGGCTGTGGTGGCAATTTCACAGGCTGTCCGGAAAAAATACAGCCAGAAATGCTTCTATTTTTCATATTACATGGCTGGATACTTTCCAGACAGCCCTGGTATGTACATACATCAAAACATTAAACTGTTTAAATTTATACAGTGTAGTGTGAAAAATAATACTTTAATAAACCTGTTTTTAAAAAGAATCTAGCAAGTGCTCAATAAATATTTGTGGAAATGAGTAAAGGGGATGGAAATGAAAATCGATGCTGTGAAAGCAACACCCTAAGAATGAACTGAAGTGGGAACCCCTTGTATATCTTTCCTCATTCAATGGCATTCTTTACTGAATGACAGACTATAAGTGGAAAATGAGAAGTCAGTTACTACAGAGTAAAGTCCGTCAGCACGAAGCTGTGGGGACCTTCAGCCCAGACAAGCCACATGTAAGTAGCTCCTGAAATGGGTAATTCCTTTCCTAATATTTAAGCATTCTTCTTTTGCCACAGTCCCGGAGCAGTTGGATAATTTTTTGAACTTATCTAAGACACCCAGCCTCATTTCTCCCTTGTATATCATCTTCACTTACCATTATGCTTATATTGACCCTTTTCCCAGGAATTTAGTTTGTTACACATTTTTTAAGAATTAAAGAATGGCCATAGTGGGTGTCCTCAGTTGGTGATTCTTGGATAAAAAGTCTTTTCCTTGAAATTTTTTTGTCCTCTGTCTCCCAAATTTCCCACTGAGGTAGAAAAATCCCCATCTCTATTTCATTTACCTCCCTTGCTTTCTCTTTGAAATCCTAAACTCCACCCATTATCATCAATTTTAGCATCACCCTAATATAGGAATGTGCCCACTTCTTTCATAAGCTGCTATGGTTATTTATGTGTCTTCTGGGACATGACTCTTTCCTCATAAAATGGATCTAAATTAAAAGCACAGTGCTCAGCTATGTTTAAAGAAAGTTAGCCCACTGACTCACCTCATTTCCACCAACCGCCTTAGTTAAAATCACCGCAGAAGACACAGGAGGAGGCATGCAGCCGACAGTCTGCAAACTGAAAAACAGAAGAAAATGCAATTACAGATAGCATGTTTTTTCCCTTATAAAGAGTTTTCACTACATTCATGGTAAAACAGTAGAGTTGAGTAAATGAAAATACAAGAGTGATCGTTAATGCACATGCCCAGTTGAGTTAATCATTCGGTAAATATATATAATCTTAGGTTATTTTCATGTATCTTTTCCTTACATTTTTTTGTAGTAAGTCTTTTGGCAAAAAATAAAACTTTAAACCATTTTCAAAAGTTCAAAAATATTTAACAGAACACAAGCTTACATTTGCTGCTTCCTTTCTGTAAAACAGCAATTCCCCAACATTCATCTCATATAAGACATTTTCATGTTGTAGTATCATGATAGAAATAGGCATGACACAATCATATACTTTTAGAATTCAGAAACAGGCATGACACAACCATATACTTTTAGAATTCAGAATCCATAGTAAGTTCTAGTGCCTATTCTAAACTTGGTTTTTATTATCCAAATCACGACAAGATGTCTATTCTCTTAGTTTAGGTAGAAAATACAGGGTCTGGCACAAATAACATCCCAGAGAACAGGTGGTTTGTCTTCCTCCATAACGTCATTTGTCTAACTCAAATATTTACACCTACTGGGTAAGACATGGCACCAGGACTTCACTTGACTGAATAATCTTAAAATGTCTAGCAAAAGAAATAATTCGATTTTACTGATTCATACTACTTCAAACAGGATGTTACTTCTGCCTGACCCTGCACATTTCATGACAAGCAAATGAAGTTACGGGTTGAAAATCTAAGTATTAAAGATAAAAAACACTACTCCCCATTCATAGAGAATACACATTCTGGTGATAGTGAGTAGCTGGCCTGACTAAAGTGGAAAGTTCATAGAAGGAAGAGGGGATACAGAATATCTGACTACTATTTTGAATGTGGGATTAGAAATGATTTATTCACTTTTATAATATGGTATTGTCTAAACTTTATGCCATGAATTTCTATTAGCTCTGAAATAAGAAAAAAATAAAAATAAAAGTTTTCACTCATGTTGATGGAACACACCTTTTATGGAATTTCCAGCTCAATTCAATTCAATATGATCTCCTTTTAAGGACTATTTTCCCAAAGGATGCTAGTCTGCCCAATTACAAATTCCCAATCTCTGAGCCTTCCTTATGATTATCACCATCACCATCACTGAGCATTTACCATTTGTAGTAGATACTGTTCTGGACACTTTACTCATTTATTCCTCACAATTATTTAAGATAAAGACTACTATTATTCTTATTCTATTGAAAACTAAAGTCAAGAAAGAAGTTATATAACTTGCCCAAACTCATAAAGCCACCTGTCTAGGATTAAACTTTTATTCCAGAATCAAGGGTCAAAGACTTAACTCATCTACGCCTGCAGCCTCTCTGCCTCCTACCTGCTCTACCACTGAGACTAAGGACAGGTCCCCTCAGGTATTTTCATTTTTTCTAGCTTTTTCCCTCTATCCCTCTCTCTGGCCTCTTCCCTTCTATGTATAAAGAAGCAGAATTGTCTCCCTATCTTAGAAAAAATATCCCTAAACTGTTCATTAAATGCATATGCCTTCCATAGGTAGGATTCTACAAAAAGGTATAAAACAAAGCATAAAACATCATTTCGACCTTCAAGGAGGCAGAAGATTCAAGCCATTAAGTGTAGATAATTAACCTCAAAATAAAATTAGTTGAGTTTGCCTCCCCAACACGTAATCCTACTTTTTTCAGTGTGGCTCACTGTTGACCTTCTTTAAAGTAGTAAACTTAAATGTAACCAGTGACCTCCTAATCACCAAACCCAATGTCCTTTTGCCCATATCCACTCTCCTTACCTTCTTGCTTCTCAAAGCACCGTATTCTCTTGATTACCATGGTATACCATCAATCAAATTTATCTCCTATCTTTTAAACCAGTCCATTCTAGATTTTTGTTGTCTCTCCTGCTCTCTTCTCAGTCTTATTTTCACATCTGAATCTCTAGGAATACTTTTAAACTTACCTTTGTAGCCCTATCTTCCATTCCAAATTTGTAGCTGCCTCTAATTATTATCTCAAACTAAACATGTCTGATGTTGAACTTATGTATTTTCCTAAAAAATCCATTTGCCTCTCAATTTACTTATTTCTGTCAAGGGGACAGTTTTTTCCTAATGCTCAGTCTGAAACAGGGAGTTACATGTGGCTCCACTCACTCCTCATCAATCGGTCAGTCACTACAACCAACTTTCCATTCTTTTCCATGACTGCTGCCATCGTCCTCTTTCAAATACTTTCGCCCAAGTGTGGACATTTCCAAACACCCACTGAATGGTCTCTCTCTATCTCTTTCCCTTTAACACAGAAAGGTAAAGAGTATGTGCTCAAAATATATTTACTTCAGTGACTTAAACTGAATCCCGATGTAAGAGTCTGCAACTCCCTCAAGTTAACATACTAAGTATATACTTTCAAACAGGGGAGGGGAAGGGAGAAAAAGTGAGCTAAGATGAGCTTTCCCTAAGTGAGTTAGGCTAAGTTTGTACTCCTTTAAGTTTAATATCCTGAGGTGAAAACTGTATGCTTATTGGGTTTGGCATACTGAAATTCCAAGTCCTATTCTACCTAGTATACCCAATACAATGCTACCAGATTAATCTTCCATAATGACTGCTTTTCAGCAGGTAGTTCTCTTGTTTAGCATATTTAAGAACTCTCTATCACTTCTCGGCCTTTTGGCTAAGATCAAGTGTAGCAAGAACTATCATCTACAGATTCAAGCACAAAGTCCTGGGCTGCATAGTTTCAGCCTTCTGAAAGTTGGCCTGAAGGAAACTTTTTATCTTTTCACTAATGCTTCATATTTTAATTCTCTACTTTAGGAGTACACAGCCCTTGCTGCACCTCTTAACCTTAATATATTGCACCACTCACCTGACAAATCATATGATGCCCCATTTTGCTTCTTTACTATAATACACACACACACACACACACACACACACAAATTTATGTGTATATGTGTGTGTGTGTGTGTGTGTGTGTGTGTATATCTCCTGCATATCCAACTAAATTGCAAGTTCCCTGAATACAAGCAAAGTGAGTTAATATCTTCCTATTTCTTGAATGCACTTCACACAGCATATACTCAGTAACTACCGGTTCATAATACGCACCGCACATTGTTGCTCTAGAATGATATCATTATATTTATGAGGCATTTTATGCTTTTCAGTAAAATTTTACATTCATTCTCTCGAACTCAATCTGGCCAAAACAGCACTCTTGTTTTTCCTCTTTTGTCCTAACTTTTTTTTCCCTCCAGCTAAGTAAATGATGCCACCGATTACGCAGTGGCTCACACCCAAAATTCAGAAGTGTTCCTTGATTCCTTCCTGTCTTTGTCTTTCCATTATCCTATCCATCCATGGGTTCTGAGAGCTCTAATTTTAAAATATATCCTCCATACAACGAGGTTCAAAAATAATTAAATGCCTTTCCTCAAAGTGACATAGCAAGTTAGGGAAAGGATCAGAATGCAATCTTCAGGATTTAAGTTCAGTATTTTAGCTATTATACCACAATGCCAAAATGTGGTTGGTTTTAAACCAAATCAAATAAATTGTTTTTTAAATCATGAAATCCTTTTAATAAACATGACACCATTTCTAATAGGAGAAAAAATTCTAATAAAAATCTATTGTTAATTCAACTATCCTATAAATATAAAACAGAACAAGTAAAAAAGTAAATGTTTGTCTTTTATATATATTTTTTCTTTCCTATACATTATTATACTCTGTATACATTTGGTAAGATAAATTACAAAAGTTAAAGCATCCAATTCATTGCCTACATTATATACATACATACAGATCTTACATTCTCTATTCCCTTCCATTTTTCTCCTAACACAACTTTTTTAAATTCCCAAAAAAGTGTTCATGAGAGAAGATTCTATTATAAAATTCTTTAATGAGCTTCTTTCATGAAACACTATCACTTTAAAGGACAATACTAATGTTACAAGTGTGTTTATTTCTTTATCAGATATCACACAGAAGCTCTTTTGTAAATAGTTGCCACAGAAATAATAATGTCACTAGAGATGCCCCATTAGAAGTGGACCCTTCAAAATATTCAAACATACCCTTTTAAAAGCCATTCATTGATGGGTGTGATTGACAAAAGCTGAAGAAAAAGCCATATTGCTGCTGGGAAGAATGCAAGTGTAAAGATCTGAATGAAAAGATGCAATCTTATATGCACCAAAGCACTGGTCAGCTCCTGCAAAAGTGGACACAAAAACAATAAAAGTAAGAAAACTATTTTTGAAAGAAGGCTGCTATTAAAATAATGTCACATTAATTAGTTTTTTTAATTGAGATATAATTGATATAATATTTTATTCATTTCAAGTGTATAACATAATGATTCAATATTTGTACATATTGAAAAATGATCGCCACCATAAGTCGAGTTAAGATCCGTCAATATGCAAGTATCTGTGAGTGTGTGTGTGTGTGTGTATAGTTACATGTACACAATTTTTAAAAATATTTTTTCTAGATGTAAAAACATGTTTATAAAAAAAGGACTAAAACACAGATATTAATAGTTATTTTTACTTTTTCTAATCTTTCTACAAAGGAAAAATACCACTTTTGTAATCAGAAAAAATTATAAAAAATAAAATGTAGTTAGAGAATACTAGCTGTCCTAATAAATGACAATAGAAATGACTGTTATTACATCAGAATAATGGAATAGTAATAAACCCTGCAAACTGAATCCACAAAGGCCTACTGTGTCGGGTCATGAGGGACCTCTTAACAACAGGGAAATAACAGACATGAAGTGTTTCTAAGAAAGATTTTCAAGACTGTCACAAAAACCCAGTATTATATATTTTTCTAGATCTTCTTCATACAATTTTAAAGAGAAAATAAGGTAACACTGGAAAGAAAAAGCAAGTAACCCCATAAAATCCAAAATGTCATTATTCCATATATATCCATGTAGACTTTAGGGCCACATACTCAAATAAGTGCCATCATGAATAATTAAAAAGTTGATTCTGCATGATATTTTGCTTACTCACATGTTAATGCATGTCAAATTCCATTAAAATAAACTTCGGGAGATACACCACATACTGATTAGACCAGAAGCTCACTGATGGCATCAAGAATTGCTTAAAACCAGGGGCTCTGACGGGGATGTATAAACACTTTTCGTTATACCAATTTCCCTCTAACCCTTATTTGGCCTTTATTTGATTCACTTTCTAAGAATCAGCTTCATAGTTTTGTGTCAAAAAAAGTGGCATGAGTCTCAAGTTTAGAAGTTGCTATATTTGCTTCTAAATAAATGAGATTTTAAAATATAATAATCTGTTTAGGAAAATAAGCAAAAACCCATATATTCTGCTCTACACGGGACCCCTTTCAGGCTTTCAGGCTCCAAGCTTCCTGTCATCTTTGTTTCTATCCCCAAGCGCCAAGCACAGTGCCTTGTAGCCAGAGGCACTTTAAAATACAGGGGTGTCCAGTCTTTTGGTTTCCCTGGGCTACACTGGAAGAAGAACTGTCTTGGGCCACACATAAAATACACTAACACTAATGATACCCGATGAGCTAAAAAAAATAAAAAATAAAAAAGTCACAAAAACATCTCATGTTTTAGGAAAGTTTATGATTTGTGTTGGGCTGCATTCAAAGACGTCCTGGGTTACAGGCGGCCTGTGGGCCGCGGGTTGAACAAGATTGGTCTAAATAAATAGGTCCTGCCACAGTCTGTTGTTAAGTGACAAATGCTCTGAAGTTGTTGGTTGAAGTTAGCTAAATATAAAATATATTTCAAATGTGACCTTATTTCATTTCAATGCAACAAAATCTCAGAAACTATTTTAATAGATATTTCAAAAACTAGAAATCAACAGTCATAATACTAAATATTTAGCATTAAATGTTTTTAGCATGAAGTAGTAAAAGCTATAATTTCAATAAATGAACAAAATGATTTCTAGAATACACATCATTACATCAATGTATGAGTAATATTACATGAGTTGTTCAATATGAATCAAACTTGAATGAGACCACTGCAAATGCTTTCAAATAAACCCATCAATAATAACTTACCATCTCCTGTGTGTAAAAATGCACTATTCTAAAACCAAATAGGTTATGAAAATAAAATATATAATAATAATTTCAGATTATTAACTAGAAAACGAGTAACAACAAGATTGCTACCTTCTAATTTACAACTATTTGGTTGTCCAGGAAATTGGCAGGGCTGAGAGATGGTTTAACATTACACAATGACGCAATCTAGGGCATCTTAAGTTAAATGGATCTTGAAAATGACTTAATGTTGTATTAGTTTCAAAAGGGCCTTTTGAAGGAAATGGCTTTGATGGCTACTTAGATACCACCACAATGCACAGGATCAAGGCATTTCATCATTAGATTCAAATTAGGTGGATGACCCTGAAGGTTTCCTAGGGGTTTACAGAAGAATTTCATCCTTAGAGAAATGCTGATGGCTGTGACATTCCTTCTTTGACTCCTGCATCCCACAAAGCTGGCTGCTTTACAGGAGAGCATTAAGCAAGAAGCTAAGGAGAGAACCAAGTCTCCTGCCAGACTGCCCATGGCCTAAGTAACAGCTGTAGCTATTAAGCAGCCACCAGGGGACGTAGTTAGAGCAATGTCCCAAGTAGAGGACTTGTGTAAGGCAGCTGCTCCACAAAAAGCCTTAGCCCAGGTCAGCAGGGGGACCTCCAAGGAAGGGTAGACCAGCAAGCACAGGAGTGGCAAATAGCTTTCTGTACCACTGTATCCCACATCTGAGCACCAACAGAACTCTAGAGGTGACAGGAAAAGCCTGTAACCTCCAAGCACTAATCATAGTCATTTCATATCAATAGAATTTATAAAAACTGGAAT
>PVJL010002930.1:91902-175582 GCA_004026885.1 Lyroderma lyra
ATGCTAAGTGAAATAAGCCAGACAGAAAAAACAAAGAACTGCATGATTTCACTCATATGCGGAATATAAAACTGAAAGCAAAGAAAAAAAGAAATGAACAAACAAATAACCCATGGACACAATCAATAGTTTAATGTTTATTTGGGGACGAGTGGGTTAGGGAGGGGAGAAAGGGGAGGGGGTGGGAGAGGAGGCGGGGGAAGCTAAATATAAGGTGATGGAAAGAGAAGTCACACTAGGTGGTGAACTTATTATACAACAAGTTGACAATGCACTGTAGAACTGTAAGCCTGAAACCTATGTAATCCTTGCTAACAGATGTTACCCCAATAAGTCTAACAATAAAAATGAATTTAAAAAAAAAACTGGAATTTGACATGTAGAGGAAACCCTACTCATGTCAGTTATCTTCGAAAGACCAGTAGACAGCAAGAATATTTAGAATTCTTGAGACACAATTTATCTGTCATAGACACTACACATGGATCCCATCTATATCCAAAATGCCCCCAATGAAAAGATTTATACTAACCTGATAATTACAGAATACATAAATTCAGTAAAACCATATTTTTTCCATGTTGCTACTAGGATGGTCAAAATAAGACGTAACTAAATTTGACCTTCATTCACACTTAAATGAAATTTTACATAAGTAAAGGCAAGATATGATATAGAAACAGAATTTTGAATTTTAAAGCCATCATCCCCCCACAAAAATCCTTCATACATAGTAGTATTTCCCTATCTATATGAGAATAAGCATCTTAGAATGACAACTTTGAAAACTCTATGGAATTTCTTCAAAAGCAAATGGGTATATTTTTCCTCTTTTTTTTCTTCCATGATAAGGAAGAAAAAAAGGGAATCATAAATTCTACTCATTCCTACCTCAGATATAAAAAGGTCTGGATTTCTTTAATTCCAAAGGAAGCCGTGTTCTCTGACACCTAGAGCAGTAAGTAGCATTACCTGTATGTCTTCATGACAGATCGTGACTTAGCGTGAAAAAATAGCAATATTTATCTTAAAACTCTATTCAGATTAATATTTAATAGATACACTAACAAAATATATACTTTTTAAAAAATACAAATGAGTTAAAAGTTAGAACAAGTTCTCACTTGAGCAGCGTGCATCCTGGGAACAAAAGCTGATCCGCAAAGTTGTGGAAACACAACTAAACATGAGGAGCCGAACTGTGCCACAACAGGTACCACTATAGTTACCACCATAATCTGAGGAAGACCACAGGTAGATGCTTCCCTTCCAGTGCCATATTAAAAACATACCCATTACAACTACATCCTCAGGGTCCATGCTGCTGGACTCCAAATAACATGTAGAACACAAGTCCTTTACGGAAACCCAGGTTATCTCCTGTTATAGTGAAGACCAGAGCTACACACAGCTTTACACAAAGATGGTGAAATTTCAAAATATTAAGTACAAACGACAGTTTTTTTCCCAGCTTTCCAGGTGCCCCATAGGTGACAGTACCTCTGTTTTTAATGACAGTCCGCTGTTAAAGAATATTGTTGCAACAGCAATGTAGGAGACAGTTACTTCTGGCTTGAGTGGTCCTAAAGAGAGAGAAATGAGTTCCTGTTAGATAAGAATTTTCAGTAGATAACTGGGTATGAAAGATAAAGCCACTGGAGAAGGACAACCGGTACTTTAAACCTCAGTGTTGGCCCTTCTATACTGCTGTCCTGAAAGAGGTAAGCATTTGCTGTGGTGCTGTCTAATTCCAGAATCTTCCACAAAGCAAGGACCGTGGCTGCCCAGTTCAACACAGTATCCTTACTAGAAAAATAAGAAGAGACTGAAAAAGCAGCTCTGCTCTCACACAGGAGAGCAGATAGTCAACGTGCTCCAGCACGCGTCCTAATTACACGTGGATCCCTCCCAGGAATTTTAAACACCACCTTTTAAGTTTCATAGCTCTGTTATTTTCCTCTAACCCCCTGCTTTTTATGAGACCTTATTCTTGTCAACTGTGCTTCTGCCCACAGTGGTGCCCCCAAATTTCTATACGGGATGGGTCAGAGTTAGCAATAGGGTCATAAATGAGAGTGAGGCATCTGAAGATGCATCTCTGTAGCAAGCATGTGGCACTTGCTCAGACTGCACGTTTCTTTGTGGGCAGCTGAAGCATCTACCTTACTTGGCTAACAACCGAATTTTTAAAGAACTCTTCCCACAGCTCACATGCACATACATAATAAATACACATAATTATTAACTAATTGGCATAATTCAGTAGACTGATTACTGACTTTCAGTGTTTTAAATCATAGAGACATTATGTTATATATATATTTTTAATTAGATGCGTATCTAAATAACTCTAAGCCATGAAAGGACATAGTAAGGGCTACCTACAAGGTACCATTTAAAAGGAAAGGAGAAATTAATTCTGATTTGGAGAAACCTAAAGCCTCTTTGAGACAGGATCACTAAGATGTTAATAGACTACTCAGCTTGTAAATGTGGAACTAGAAGTCACTCAGGGCTACAATAAAAACTTGGTAAATATTTGCACAGAGGTAAGAGTTAAAACTACAATATAAAAATGATATCTAGCCCTCTCCAAGGTAATGCTTATATCCTCCAAGTCACCAAAATAACCAGACCTGGATCTTAAGATAGCAATAAAGCTAAGGTGGCTATTTTAATTGTAACTTTTCCTTTAAACAAAAGAAAAAAAACGTTTATCAGTGAAAATGAAATGGAGTAGCAAAAAAACCCAAAAAACAAACAAACAAAAAACCTCATAAAAAAATGAAGCAACTTGGGCGCTCCAAAACCCATGCTTTTGAATGGGGGCGGGGGTGACTTGGAAAGCTTATTACCATTTCATAAAATCTACTCATCGTCAAAGTAAATTTCACTTCTAAAACTAATCTAAGATATCCATGCTAATATACTTAAGCTTATAGTATGTTTCTGTTTATATTTTTTAATGGAAAAACCAATAGTTTAAGTTAAGATGCAAGTAGAAATGAGAAACTTATTGGGTACCTGCAAAGAAGTAAGCCTTTCTCTTCCTGAGAATGACTGGCAGTGTTGAACTCCAGAAAACTCTAAGGTGTGCATAACTCAGGGCCTCTTTGGGTTGCAATGGGACAGATTATCAATACCTCAGAATCTATATACATTTACATCTTCTGTGGTTCTTTCTTTTCAACCTTCTTCTATATATTTAAAAATAAAATGTAACTGAGTAAAAAGAATAGTGAACTAAGAATTAAATTATCTAGGTTAGTACTTACTATAGTTTCTCCCATTTGGAAAGTCATTCAAGCTCTTTAATTTTAGAGTTCCCACATCTATAAATTTAGTGTCACACATAACTCACCAATTGGCTATGAAGATTGTTTTTAAAGGGAGATCAGATCACAGCTATGACGCTTAAGTTAGAAGTCTTACACTTAAAAATTAGGAGTACTTATTAAGGCATTTAGCCAAGTACCCAAGTAAAGGGGATATGAGCACTTTAACAAGTTGAAGAGTACCAAAACTCTTCCTATTTAAAAGAACATCTAGAAAACTGTCCTGCTGAATTGTTCAGTCCATGTGAATGTATTCAAAATCACATTCCCAACGTACTGAACCCATAACTGGAAACTTTGATACAAAAAGAGGTGCGTTGGACTATTCTAAAGACCAGACTGGGATGGAAACATATTGAATAACCAGTCCTCTCCTTGTTCCTAGACTTCTGTTGTACTAACTAGTGGAGTGAAAGTAATACTTGGTACTGTTGGGAAGTTTGTTTTTATTTGAGAGGTTTTACTGGCAGTGGGGTGAGAGGTGGGGGAATGGGGACAGAGTCAATTAAAAGCTCAACAGAAGTATCAAGAACTTAGCCTGATGGCCTATATAAGAAATCCCACACGATTGCTTAACTTCCATTTTTAGAAGAAGTATCTTTTATACATGGACATTTATCAAAGAAATCATATGAGTTTACTGTTGTCTAATATTAGCTGATTCTGCTCTGCTCCTTTGGGCTAAAAATCGGGGCATGGAAAACATCTTTATTTATTACAAAGAGACCTTCTTAAAATGGCTAATCACTTTTCATGATTTTTTCACCATGAGAATTTATATAGATTTTGCAACTGTTATGAAATAAGGGAGTCCTGTCTCTAGTCCTTCTCTAACGTCCCTAGTTAACTTAATCTGGAGTCAGTCACCTGACCTCAGGTCTCAGTATCTTCAAAAGAAGCATGTTGGCTTAAAATAGTTTAAATTTCCCTTTTAGCTCTTAACATCCTACTCTTTTAAAATTAAACAAAGAAATGAATGAATTATCCTAGATTAATGGCATGAGGACTAGTGAAAATGGGAAACAATATTTCTGAAGTACAATAATATACTAAAACTTCAAAAAGCAGAGTAAGATTACAGAATCCATCTCACATATGCCACTAAGGGAAGCCCTAGGGAAATGATTCAGCATTCAACAACCTTTAATTCACACAGAGCATCCTGAATGTAAGATAAAAGGTACTTCAGCAAACCTAGGCCTTGCAGATCTAAACTTAAAGATCATACATCACCTGTAACTTCACCTTAACAGCGAGCAAATAAAAGATCTAACACCAGAAGCTATAAAGTGTACTGGTGGAGCTAGTAAAGTGTGTATCGCAGATCACCACAAGATACTCTCTAACTTTAATTCTCACTATCCAGCCAGCCACAGGGACAGCGGGTACTCTTTGGACAGAAGCTGAAACACCAACATTCACAAGTTTCCCAAAAGCTCACAGAGAAGCTATGTCAAAGAAGAAACTGGTACCTTCAGGGGGAGAAACCACCATGAATAAGAGCTTTATTTTCAGTTGTATACCTTACACTTTTTGTACTAAGCTGAATATAGAAGGAAAAAAAAATAACCAAAAAAGTTTTAATCTCTACAATCTTTTTTCAAGTAATTCCCTTTAAATGTTCCCTGAAGCTACCCCTAAATGGAGGGTAGAGGGTAGAAGGAACCACTGTTCTCCTGAGAAATCATTTCATTCCCTGCCATCATGTTTTAACAACAAGGCACAAATAACTTCAAATATCCTCCGGAGAGCTTCTTAACCTAAAGATGGTGTGTGCTCCCTTCTCTCCTCATTGTATGACTGATGCATTAAACCTGACCGTAAGTGTGGAAACTGACCAACAAGGCCAAAAGACAATGAACTGAAGAAATTCAATTCATGTTTATGAAGAGTGGGGCATGATTGTCTGGGGGGCATCAATGGCTATTGACATTTCCAGTCATTTCCACCAATGCTCGTGCCCACATTACAAGGCTCCCACTCTTCAGAGATCTGAGTATGATTTTAGTCCGTCCACATTTCCTAGTCAAAATACAGAGACGCTGTAGTCTAAGACAGCCTGCATCTGTTAGACTGCTAAGTGTAGCAACTGAGTCCCAGCCAGCACACGGAAGTGGTGTCCTGTAATGAAAATGTGCAACGTGTCAGTCGGCTTGGTCATTCTCCAACATGTGGGCCACACAGATCGGAGCTGGAGAAGTGGGGACTGTCCCTTGTTCTTTTTCTTCCCCCACTTTTTTTTTAAACGGGGGTCGGAAATAGACTTAGTTATGGTGTCCACTCCAAGACATCTGATAAACTCCTGGCACTGTAGCATCCCGGGGGATAGGATGCTACTTTGAGGGGGAGAAAAGTTTCATTCTCGGTAACCTCACTCACTGATCATTTGCGGGAAAGGTAAACTGCTTTCCAAGTCCTTTCCCCATTCGAATCCTCTCTCAGAGTAACAAACTGAAAAATCAGCAAAAGGGCCATAAGACAACCCGGGCTGGTCAGTGCCCCTGAGAGAGGCATACACTTCCCAATTACAGTCTCCCCACCTTCCCAAGACTCGAAAATTAGTTCTGAAGTAGGAAGCGCGGTGGAGCTGGCGGAGGTGCACACTTACCCCCATTCACCCCTATGGACGGCTCCAGCTTAGCTCCGGCGATCGCCAGCACTATTCCAACCATGAACCATTCTTTCCTCATTCTCTCCAGCAGCCTCATGTTTGCTAGGGTGGGTGGGTTTTGTTTATTTGTTTGGCTTTTTTTCTTTTTAAGCTGTGATCGCTTAATCCCCGGGGCGTCTCCACACTTTCCACGGTCCCTCTTGACATGCAGCAGAGCAAGTCAAATTGCTACTTGTAAACTAAAGACCAGGGGGTTGCTCCGGCGGCTACGAGGAGGGCTGGGAGTAGTAGTATCCAGTGACAGGAAAGCCTCACTGAGCGCCGCCATCACTACCATGCGACTCCTAAAAGACGCGCACCCAGCCACCGCTGCTCTGGCCGGAGCTCCCTAGCAAGAATGGTCTGAAGCGGACACTTGGACCGCCCGGCCAGCGCAGACGATCGGGAAAAGGAGGCTGCCCTTCGGGTGGGGCTGACAGACTCACCACTTTAAAGACCTTCTGAACCTTAGGAATGACTAGGGCGGGGAGAAGCGTGAGGCGCCACAGACACCTATTCTTGTGAAAGGTCCCTCTCTAACAAACCTTTAGGCACAGCCGCGCGCGCCCCTGGAGCATTTGTATGGAGAGGCTCTCTTTGGCTTCGCCAGCAGACTACGGGAAGGGTTAGCGTGCGCTCGGGGCATGGATTTCTCTGAGCTGCGGCGGCGGCAGGGTGCAGATTTTTGCGGCGCGCTTCTTCGGCGCATTACGACGCTTCCCGGACGCCCGCGTTGACGTGTGCGCGGGGGGGAAGGGAGGCCACTCCTGGTTTCCTAGTCCCCCGCCCAAGCTGCTGGAGTTAGACATCCCCTGAGATCGGCGTGGAGAAGCGGCTCCTTCCCGAGGGGAGCTCTAGCCGCGGGGTGGATTGGAAATTGGGCACCGAACGACGTCCAAGCCCGCAGGACCCCTGCCTTCCAGCGTCCGCTGCAGCCTGCGAGGGCGGTGGGCACTCTGCCCCTGAGCCCCCTCACCTACACCTGCTGGGAGCTAGGAGGGCTACAAGGGTTCATCCCCTCCCTGGAGGCGGGAACCAAACCTTTCTTCCGGGGTGGTGGGCGAGTGCTCAAGCCAGATCCCCAGGGCTTGCCCACCCAAGGAGCAGGACCACCGTGGGAAAGGGGGTCAGGGACCCCAAGACGAAAGTGGTGAGGGAGGGGTCGGCTGAGGAGAGCGGGGCTCCTGGTTGCCCCACGTGCTAGAGTCTGTCTGCCCCACAGCTTCTCCCTTCTGGTGTTTTCTGGCAACCAGTGACATTGACAGTTTCTGGAAGGGACTTCTACCCATAGACCATGCAGGAGCTCAACGCCTCTCCATTATGCGGTCAAATAAATAAAATACTGTGACATTTTGGAAATAGTCTGATATCTAATAATTAAATGGTTAACTATGAAACTTAAGGTTTAGAAGGGACTTCTGGGATTGTTCAGTGATGCCAGACTTTAACTCTGAATTTATTCCAAGATTGAAAAAGACTCATCCTGTAATGCCCTGTATTAATTTAGCTTTATCTTTAAGACATGTCCAAAAACTAAGCAGGTTTATGCAGTTGTGCTCCCAGCTGAAAGTTCCCTAGTACGGAGTGTCATCTGATTTTACATCAGGGCAGAATAAGGAAAAGTGAATCTCAAGATAAAAAGAAATTGATAGGGAAACACAGCTGACATTCAATAACCTGAAAAGGAGAAAAGAGAGCTCATCAGGTGTGATAAAATCTAATTATCAGGCAGTCACAAGGTAAGTGGAGATACACAATAGTTCACTACACACACAGTTACTTTCTTAGAGTAATTTCTTACTAGGTTAAGGAGTCAAAATCTCAGTCATTGAAAGTGTGCTCTTGTATTAACAGATCAGTAAACATTAAGCTTACAGAACTTGAACCGGTTTAACTTCATGTCTGCTCATAAATTCATATTTCCTAAGAACTCTGATATGTTTAGAGCAGAGTCTAACTCATGGGAAATGCTTTTTGTTTTGTTTTTACACGGTAGTGAAAGGAAATCAAGGCAGGGCACTGCGAATTCTGTTACGTTAGGGTCTGTGTCCATTTCCCGTGGCCGCTGTAACAAATACCTGCAACTGGACAAATAACAGAGATGTGTTCTCTCATAGCTCCGGAAGCCAGAAGTCCCAAGTCAGGGTGTTGGCAAGGTCGCACTCCCTCTGGAGGCTCTAGGGAGAGCCTTCCTCCTTGCCTCTTCCAGCTTCTGACCGTCGTCTGCATCCTGTCGCTTGGCTTCTGGCCACATGGCTCTAGTCTTTGTGTGTTCACACTGCTGCTGCTGCTTCTGTCTGTCTGTCTTCTCCTTTTCTGTGTGTCTCTTAGAAAGACATTTGTAGTTGAATTTAGGGCCCACCCAGATAATCCAGAACTATTAATATCTCATTTTAAGCTCCTTAATTTATCTGCATATATCCTTTTCCAAATTAGGTAACTGAGCTGTGTCAAATAGTGTCCCCCAAATAGTCTTGTCTACTTGGAACCTCAGACTGTGACCTTATTTGGAAATTGAGGCTCAAAGATACAATTTGTTGAGAGACTGGATTAAGATGATCCTTCCTATAAAGACACTAAATCCAATAATTAGTGTCCTTAAAAGAAGGTCATGTGAAGACTCACCAAAGAGACACCTTGAAGAGGACGAAGTCATGTGCAGCTGGAAGCAGAGATTGGACGTGTCTGTGGGCTGAGGGTTCACCCTGGAAGCATTACCAGACGCTGAGAGAGAGGCAGGAACGGGTTTCCCCTCAGAGCCTCTAAAGGGAGCCAGCCCTGCTGACATTCTGACTTCAGAGCTGCCTCCTGAACTATGCGATAACAGACTTCCGTTGTTCTGGATCACCTAGTTCGTGGTACTGAGTAAAGGCAACCCTAGGACACACATGCAGCACCAGAGAGTTCCTGTGGACCTCTCTTTGCTGTGGCCGACATTCCACCCACTACCAGACCTTCTGTGTTTTTAATTGCTCTCTTTCTTCAGTAAAAGTATCACTCCTCTATCGCTCTCTTCTGTCACTTTTTTCTGTTTCCCTTCCTTGTCACCTCGATTTTATCTTTTTGTTACCTCTGCCACTTCACCTGACATCATCCCAACCAAACTGGATAAGGGAAAGCACCCTTCTCTAAAAGACGCATGATGAATTCTCTTTATTCAATAAATGTTATGTGTGTTTATTCAACATTTAACTGCCTCCACACTGTGCCCGTGTCAGTACTGTGTGTTCGGTTGTGAACCAAAAAGACACAGAACCTGCCCTCAGGAGCTTATCATCTTGTAGAGGAGATAGATGTAAACCAATGTGTGATTACAAATAGAAGGAAAAGAACAGGATGCTGGGAATAATCTAGCTTGGGGAAGGCCCCCTGAGATCTGAAGGACAATAGACAGGTGGAAGAAAGTTATTGCTCAGCAAGGAAGAGCTCGACACCACAGACATCAAAGGCTGGGGTAGCTAGACTGGTCCGTGAAGGGACAGTGGTGAGAGAAGGGTGGAGAGCTAGGGTACAAACCGGGCTGTGGGTAAACGGGTTAATTTTGTTAATGCTACAGGAAGCCACTGCAGGATTCTGGACTAGCTAGTGATGACGTGTCTACTTTTGCTAGAGAGATCACTTTAGAAGAAGTCTCTGGATAAACAGTTCTGGAAAAAGTACTAAGTCAATGGAGCTGGAAAAGACAATTAGTGTAAGAACTATTACACAGGAAGAATAAAAAATAAATGCCCAGTCATCTTTAGGGGCGATGTGAAGCAGTCTAAAAGAATTCCTAGAATCTGTCAGATAGATGCCGGTGCCATCCGCTCAGCCAGGGAATCTTTACAAGGTAGACTGAGGAAGGAGATTATAAATTCAGTTTTTATGTTGTCTTTGAGGCCAGTGGGGCATGTATATAGGTGTCCAGAACGCAGGCAGAATGGAAGCTTGAGCTCATGAGAATGGAGTTGCTGTAGCTCTGGGATTTTTCAGCAATAGATTATGGAAACCATGACATTAATGTAGCAAATATTTACTATTAAACTCTCACATTGGTTACTCCATCTCTTAGAATATGGCTCATTTACATACGATATTTATGAATGTTTACTATATGCCAAGAACACAGTATACCTAATGATTGCTCTCATGGGCTTTATGCTTAATAAATGGTGATAGGAATTCTATCTATTTGGGCTGTTGAAAAGGTTCAATGGACATGTATGTAAAGCACTTTGTGTGAAGCAAGTGCTCGGTTATTTAGTCAACAAATATTTGTTGAGCACCCACTTCATACTAGGCATTATTCTAGATACTGGGGTTCCTCTACATACAAGGAAAAGTGAGAGACAGGGTTGTAGCTTTCCTTGTGTGGTCCAATAATGTCACAAAAAGAAAAGTAGCAAGTAATGCTAAGTGCCATGATAAAAATACAACAAGCCATGTGCTCAAACAGGGAGGCTACTTTGAGTGGTCTGGGAAAGCCTTTCTGAAGGGGGGCTACTTAAGCAGCGACCCTATTAGGACCCCCATGATGGAGTAAATGTCCAGGATGCTAATACCTGGGAGATGAGCACATTAGGCAGAGGGAACAGCTGGTGAACAACCTGTGTCCATGCTCTAAGGTGGGAATGATCCTGATGTGTGTATTAGTTTCCTCTTGCTGCTATAACAAATTACCTCAATGCAGTGGCTTAAAACAACATGAGTTTATTCTCTTATAGTTCTGGGGCTCAGAAATCCAAAATGGATCTAATTGGGCTCAAATCAACATGTTAGCAGGTCTGAATTCCTTTCTAGTTTTCTAGAGGACAATCTATTACCTTTCCTTTTCCTGCTTCTAGGAATTGCCTGCACTTTTTGGTTTTCTGCTCCAAAGTCAGCAATAGCCCAATAATATTTAACATCATCACAGCACTGTGCCTGGATGCAATAGGTTTTGTGTTATGGGATTCTGAAAGGCTCAGACTTCTCAGCCTGTAAAATTGGGGAACGGCCCCTGAATGGCAGTGAACCCATCACAAGTATCTTCTTAGTGGCTAGCCAGGTGGTCTTCCGGTAACTTCCCAACCGTAGCTGCCCATTCAAACCACAAAAAGATTACTTTCTTCATTTTACAGATGTGAACGTGAAGAAAGACAAAGTACAAGTTTTCCTTGGGACCAATAAGTGGAAGAATCAAGCTCCAAACCTAGGGTAGCTTGACCTGAGAACCCTGGGCATGGTCCCTTAGTGACTAAGAGCTTACTGCCAAGCATTCAACTGCCTAGGATAAAAGACCAACTTTACTACTTATTGCAATACCCATGACTCCGGGAAAGGCACTTGACATAGCCTCAGTTTCTACTGCTGAAAATGGTGGATAACTGTGGGCTATTACCTCCTATGGGCTATTATGATGATGAGTAAATGCATCAGAAACATAGCCAGTGTCAAAATATATGGTGAAATTGCTTCCCTTGTATTTTGACCCACATAAACACTTACATCTTTTATGAAAGCGTTTCCTGCTCTCTTGAGCCAGAAGTAATCTTTCCCTCTTGTGTGTTTCCTCCTTTGTTGTAGTTACCATAAAGTTATTTGTGTACATACTTCCCTATGACTGGACTGGAAGCTTCTCAAGAATGAGATTACTGTCTGTCATCCACACCAACTCACATAGTACCATGAGATATGATAAATATTTGATAAATGTTTACTGACTTGAATAATTGGTATAGAATCAAAGAGTACAATGTAGAGAGAGGAAAAAAACAGGTGGGCAATACAGAAGATGTACTTTTTTAATTCTTTAACTGTATTCACAGTAGCATGTAGCCTGAGTATTTAGTGTTGACACAGCCAAACAGTATGTTTTGGGTCATATGTACATTAGTGTTTATTGCTGACCAGAATAAATGTTTCCCATGATGAGATAAGTATGGCCTCGAGTAACAGAGTACCTACCAGGCACATGGGTCTCTGAACCTAGGAAGTATCTAATATCATGCAATGAGTGATAGATTAAAAAACAAATGAAAAATTTAGAATTCAGTCTCTATTAATTCTTAGGTTCAAAATCAAACAAGAGTCATTTCTATATGTTTCAAGTTGGCTGCTTATACTGTAATAATTTGCCCAAAACTTACCAACACTGTTGTGTCCTCATGATGCTTCTAACACAATCTACTTCCACAGACTCCATCAAGAATGTCTTAAGCCTTAGAATGGGCTTATAAGGAGATTGGAGCTTCAGAACTTCATTAAAATAAATTAAATAAAAAGCTACCAGATGATGTGTAGAAACAATTTAGGATGGTAGGGTTTGGTTCAATAATCAACCCATGTAATTTATTTATCACTGGTGGATAATTTGTGAAAATTATATGGGGCATGGTGGCATTATGTTATATATTTCTTTTGAGAAGTTAAAGAAGTCACTCATATTCTTCTTAATCACTTGAAGTAATTGCAAATTAAACAAAAAGATCCATAAGGACACAATCACGGACATATCATGTAATCTTCAAACAAATGTATATTTAAGAACAACTGTTTGAATCAGAGAATGCTTTTTGTATTAGTGAACATTATTAGCTCCAAAATGTTACCATGGAAGAAAATGCTGACTTATTTTGCTGGACTCTAAATATAGCAAAGATAAAGATATATAGTGGCCTTGTCAATTACAACAATGTACTACCCATAAATGCATAATTTGAAAACATGTTTCAGCTAGCTCGCTAATTTCCAAAATAAATATCTGGTAGTTCGCTTCTCTCCGCCTTGCTAAAATGCTTTACAGAGATAAAGTACTACTTTCTTCTTTAATATTGGCTCTCCCTAGAACAACTCACACACTAATATTAAACAGTTATGGAAATTCCAACTCAAATATAGGAAGTCATGTCTTACATTAGGCTGGGAATATAACCACTTCTCTTTTCTCTGCACAGGAATTTAGGCACTTAGCTCCTACTGTACTTGTGTTAATGAGAGTTATGCATGTAGATTCCCTCAATTCAAATACGATTATTCTCTCTTTACATTGATAGTAACTGGGTTTGTCAGCATGGAAGATGTAATTCTACTTTCTTTCTTTAACCCACAGTGGGTGAAAAGTGTCTCTCTGCAGAAGACCTCATGCTCCCGTGGTTTGTAGAAACTCTCCATCTAATAGTTTCTCAGTCTCTTAAGTGGAAATCTGTCTCAGGAAATTAAGGATGAAGAGGAGAGTAGACATCAGTAGATGATAAGCTATTGGGAGGCACAGTAAATAATGGAGGAAAATGCAGCCCGAGAGAGAGAGAGATAATTTAAGGTGATTAGATGACAAATCCACTTCAATGCAGTTATTATACCTGTAAATATAGAAAAAGGATAATGTTGACAACTCTTCATCATGCAATTGGTGTCATTAATAAATGATGAAGGATAGGAAGAGGAAAGGAAATAAAGCCAACACTGTGCACAACAATATCACAGAAGCACTTAGGAAGAGTAGCTAAGCTAAAAACAAAGACATACTCGTAATAAAGAATGACTGAAATAAAAAGGGGAAATTTTAAAGCAGGTATATGTGAAAAATAACATGAATAATAAAGGTATTGTTGTTTAAAATAAACATAAAACTTTACCTTACATTCTCAGAAAAAATTAATATATAATAATTACCTGTGTAATTTTTTTAAATGTTGGTTTTCAGGGAAAAGGTGGCTGCCTGCATTCCTCTAGTGCAGGTCAAAGATCATTTATAGAGTGGCTGCCCACATCACATTCCTGAGAGAAATGCCAAACACATTAAAATTCTCCAGCAGTCATGTTTTTTTTCTGCTCTTGGAAGAGTACCGATAGCTCTATTTCTGATTGTCCTCTAAGATGGGGCATCAGCTGGAATTATAAGTGCAATTTAAGAAAGAACAAAGATCTGAAAAACTTTGGGGGAACCTTATGTCTCTGTGATTTGGAGCCCTGTATACAGGTTCACAGTGCTCCCCAAAGCTGCATGTTTCAAAGAACAGACTTGATGGATTGACTTAGGAGCTGGGTAATTAGAGTGGATGGTAGGGATTGCTGGTGGCCTTCCGTTGTCCATTCTCTCCTCTCTGTTTAGTGGTAGAACTCATGATTCTAGCTGGGCACACATCCACCAAATAAAGATTACAGCTCCCTTTGCAGCTAGGAAATGAGCATGTCACTAAGTTCTAGGAATGGAATCTAATGGGAAATGCCTGGTTTCTAGGCAGATCCTTAGAGGAAGGGGTCGGTCATCTCTCTATGCCCTCCTTCTTGCTGGCTGGAATGCAGAAGTAAAGACCCAAAGCGCTAGACGACCTACCTTTAGATTGTGTGTATATGAGAGAGAGGCCAACTTCTGTCCTGTTTATCACTGTTATGTTAAGTTTCCTGTTACTTATAGCCAAACCTGATCTTAATTCGTATGCTATGCATTTTTAAAAACTAGTAAAGTAGGCAGTGGTCTCTTGATCTGAATGAAGCGTGATCAGAAAAGTGAATTGCTAGCCCTGACAAATACCCAAGTGATTACTTTCAACTAATGCAATCTTCTGAACTTAGACATAGTAGAAACTGAATCATTGGAGATAGATTAATTATTTTGTTTTGCCTTTATTTTTCCACATAAGTTATTTTGAGGTTATCCAGGTCAAATAAAATATTAATTTTCATCATCAGCTTCTACTCATTTGTCTTCTGGAAAAATTAATTCATTTTTCCTTCCAAAAGTCTTGCATGCCATACTTGAGACCCTGAAGCATTTGTAAACACCACAGCTAAGGACCTGACCATTGATAGGAACATTCACAAGCAAGTTCCATGCAGTTGTCCATCGTGTAGCTTTTCCCCAGCTCTCCTCTGTATCAAGTTCTTGGGCAACATTTGCTACAGTGACTCCATACATCTTCAAAACTCATCAGCTTTGTTGCACCTGAAAGCCTCCCCCGCTGCCTGGCAGTCATGGCTGGCCAGGCCTCACACCCCTTCCTCCCTTGGCCATTTCAGTGATAAGGTTAATTACTAAATAGAAAACAAAGATTGGAGTTCGCTGTGATTGGGCAACCTTCCTTGGTAAATTTGATTTGTTCATATTTGAAGAAAGAAAACTCTCACCTGGCAGCCAGAAGCTGTATCTGAAGGCAGGTTAGAGCCATACCAGCCAGGCATCTATAAATATGATTTTTACATACATCGTGCCTTCTAGCATTAATCGAAGGGCTAGCTCATGAACTCAGAGTGGCCCTGGGTCCCGAGATTGAAACACTTCTTCCCCCTTCTACTTCAGGGGTTGTTGTAATTGTGTTTCCCTAGAAAGAAGATGTTGAATAGCTGGATTGATGGCATTTCTCAGTCCATACAGTTTATCAAAGCACAGCCTTAAATTCACATTTCCAAATTACTAGCCTAGTATTTATCTTATACCAGGGGGAGCAAACAAAAGCCCTTGTTTTTGTAAAGAGAAACAAATTCTATTTTTGTAAATAAAGTTTTATTGAAACCGGGCAATAGCTATGCCCATTTGTTTAGTATTGTCAATGACTGTTTTTATTATCACAGTAGAGCTGAGTAGTTGCAACCGTGATTGTAGCACCCAGCAAAGCCAAAATATTGATTTCCTGGCCTGTTACAGAGGTTGCCTTTGTAAAAAGAGTTTGCTACCCTCTCTTGCCATATACGGTATCACCTTAGATGAGAAAAAGTTCAGGTTTTTAAGCTTCCTCTTTGACTTTTAATTCCTTCCTATTCTAAGATAGCTCCCTAGATTTGCCTACTCCTTGGTGCAGCTTACGTGCTTTGCTAGGGCCTGAGTGGAGATTTGTTATTAAATCCCACTGGCAAACTTGCCTGCATCAACCCAAACAAGTAACGCTTTTCCGAAAACGCAATATAAGGACCTGAAGCCAAGAAATTATATTGATGGAACTTAGTACTGCATCTAGAAAGTTATGTCCTTGGGTAGCCAGAGGTGGTCACAACAATAATTTTTCTTCATTTCTAGATTGCAGGAAAATTGCAGAGGAAATGAAACCCCCAAAAGATCAAAGACACAAACATAGAAAAGAGATTTGGCAGGCAGATATATGGCTGAATGAAATAAGCAAAGTTAAAGAGAATTGGGACAATTTAAAATAGCATAGAGGAAAGGTGGTGTGAGAAGACACACCAAGGTAGACAGAAGCAATTCAGATGAGGCAAGCCGACTTCCGTGGTCAAGTTCTTGATTTCTAGTTGAAAGTTACATGTTTCTGCCTTAAGTTTTTAACAACAACAAAAGAAAGAAGGAAAGAAAGAAAGAAAGAAAGAAAGAAAGAAAGAAAGAAAGAAAGAAAGAAAGAAAGAAAGAAAGAAAAGAAAGAAAGAAAGAAAGAAAGAAAGAAAAAGAGGAAGGAAAGAAAGGACGAAAAAGAGAGAGAGAGAGAAAGAGAAGAGAAAAGAAAAGAAAAACCAGATAATTCTATTTGGATTTGTCTATTTGGAATTTTAGAAATTTAAGACTGGGGGTGAACTTGAAAGTAGTTCTACTCCAACATTCCCATTGTACCAACAAGAACCACCTGTGCCCCTCCCAAAACCACACGCTGCGTAGTGACAGCTGGGACAAGCAGCCATGGTCCCTCATCACTGTCTCCCGTGCACAGTACAGTGAGATTTACCATCCTAGACAAGCTGTTTTAGTGGTGAAGATTATTAGACACAGAACTCAGCTTTGGAAAAGAAAGTGTAAAACCTTTAGAGATTTAGAGTTGTTTTAAACAATTGAAAGATAGGCCCTTAGGAGTTTTTTTTGAAAGATAAAGTCAATTCTGAAGTGTACATGTGCTAGCTACAAAACAAACATCATGTAACTGCACTTTGATAACCCAAATATACCTTCAGATTAAGATTAGAAAAAGAGAAAACTCCACTAATATTTTCTCTCTTTCCCTATGTGGCAAATAAATTATTAATAATACATTTTTTCAATGTTTAAATTATTGTATCTTTTTTATGTGTTTTTCTCTGAATCGTGTGCCATCTTGCTTTTACCGTCTACTTCCAGTAGATTTTCTTATATGTCTTCATTTTCACATTTTTCAATGCCCGGGCGTTTATTTCCCTTACAGTGATCTCAATCACTTTATTCCCATAGTCTTTTATGAAACCACGTTCGAGAATACCCAGTCTGTTAGAAATAGAAACTAGAGTAAATACATGTGTTCTACTGTCAGATATTCAGGAACATTAATGAGGCCGGAGAGTTCTTGTATTCAAGTGGTTCCTGGTGGATGCAATAGCACGTCTTCCATACCAGTTTGCTTCTTTGTCTTCTTTGAGTGGCAGATAATGTTCCCGCATCTCTGCTTTTGCTGGGTACCAGCTGCATTGTCCCAGTGGCTTTTCCAAAGGAGACTAATGGGCCTAATCCAGATGCACAGGCTAGGAGCCCGCGTGGAGGCAAGGGGCTCTGCGTATTGGTCATTTGTCATCGAGAAACGACAGCGATGTTAAACAACAAGCGCAGAGTTCTGAGAGTATCATTAACATTACTCACAACATAAATGTTTCTGTGATGGATCAGTGTTTGAGAGGCCAATCCTCAGAGGGCGCTAAGCCTGGATTTGTCACCTGCTTTGTTTTAAATGGAAATCTCGTTTTAAAAAGCTATTTCTGGTTCTCTGCTCTGATAGACTTGTAAGAAGACTGGGTTGTTTTCAGGTTTGTTTGTTTGTTTTCCAAAGAATATGTCTTCATTTCCTCTGGTCCTATGACATGTCTTCACTGGCTTACCTTCATGAAGAGCTGGAAACATGACAAATATTTTGATCTCTTCATAACTTGGGTCCCTATGCTTGAGCTGCATGTTACAGGAAACATGCCCAAACCCACTACCTACTTAACCCAAGAAAGCAAATTACAAACCTTGAGACTTTAAGAAATCACTAACCCCAAGACCAGATAAATCTGTTTTTATGTTGCTTTCTAGAATAACATAGGGAAAAACAATAAAAAAGTACTTGTGAACAGCCTGTGTTTCTCCCTTTTTCTTGAAATCATAGGCCCCTTCACGTGGTACCACATAGCAAACAGCTGGACTCCATCACCTGTCACAGTGATTCCCACTTGTTGAATTCCCAAAAACCAAACACCCTAAAATCAATAAAGCGGGAAAGAACAAACATGTTTTAAATGATTCCAATGTTCATGCTTTATGACTTTCTCATGATCATTTTAGTCACGTACCTAAAGATTTATTTGGAAGGCGAGGTGATGATTACAGATGAATACACTTCTAAGATCCATTGGAAATGCTTTACTTTAAAACACTTAAAAAGGCAAGAGGATGAAAACCTGGAGTCTTCAAACGCCACATCCACGACGTGAGTGAATTGCCTAACTGCATGAATGTGTCTGTTTCTACCCTGAGACAACAGGGTAGTCAAAGGGCAGGGCTGATAGCTGGCAAACTGGAATTCTCAAAAATTATAGGAAAGACCTAATTTTGTTATTACTATTAAGAATTACATAAAAATCTTATGCTGTCTCACTGAGAAGCAAATGAGCCTTCCACTCCCTAGTGAACTATGTCATGGTTAGTCACACCTATTTCGTCAGGTTGTCCTGAGTGTTAAATATAGAGAAAGCACCAACCGGTAGAGTTAATGGTCAATAAATGTTCATTCATTTCCCCTTGTGTTTTACCTTTTGTCCTGGTCTTAAACAAGAGGAAAGTCACCTTAAACTTTGCAAAGGCAGTTTATGTATATCCCTGCTCTAACTGCCTTTGCGATTCACTCGCACACGGCACGTCTGCAAGCGGTAGGTGAGAGGACGGCGTCTGGGCTGAAGGTTTCCTTCTCTAGTCTGGGCATCCCGTCAGGGGACTCGTTACACCTATCTCCACCAGTCTGAGCCAGCTCTCCCTTGGAGTTAGAAGAAGAACTGAAGTGATTGGAAGGAGAACTACCCCCTGAGGTGCTCCCCAACCGAACAGAGACAGACGTAAGAACCGAGGAGACAATAAACCACTCAATGAAGTGTCTAGATCTTAATGTTAAATTAGGAGCTGATTGTATAAAATTACATGTTTCTGTGCTTTTTTTTTTTTTTTTTTGTTCTGGCTTTTATTTGCTAAAGAAAGCTTTGTTGTGAGAAATGCCAACCTAAGCACTCTCCACAATGTTACTCCCTGACAGCCCATGTCACACACCAGGCAGGCAGTCAGCGAGGGCTTCCTCGCTCTCCCGTCCATCCTCAAGTCCCTGGTTTCATTGCCACGACAACTGTTACCACGTCTGTTTCTTTTACGATGAGACACGAGGGCAACTACTTACCAAGTCCGTGCATTAAGGCCACCTCGCCACTTGCCTGCATCCCTCCCCAGCCCCCGCCCCACACTAATTTGTTTTGTGGGATCCTGACAGATTCAGAAGGCAGACTGCTAAGGCTTCCTGTCATTTACTGTATGATAACAGGTAGGATGTTCTCAAAGTCAGAAAGCTTCCTTGATGTCTGTTGTTGAAATTAATTTTGCTGTTGCCTGCAGCTACCAAGGTCAGTAGTAAAATATCGACTGTTACACAGCCTCCCTCTCATATCAGATCTTCCACAGAGCTACCTGATTTATGTAGAACCCAAATCTCAGTTTGTAATTGCTTGAATGAAAACCCATCTAAGTTCTTCTGGCCAATCAGACCGAATCCAGGCTCCTCAGCATGAAACACGAGGCCTTCTGTAATTGGGATCCCTTCCCGTTTTTATAGATGCAGTCCGTCTTCTCTTTCCCAAGTAGGTTTGCTCTTCTGCACACTTTTTGCTCGTTCATCAGGACTCACTGTAGGTGCTTCCTCCTCTAGAAAGTGTCACTGTCACCCTGTGACACTAGGAGAGGTCTGCCTCCCACTGTGTCTCCAACCCCAGCACACACCTTGGGCTCAATGTATGTGGAAAGCCCAAGATGTAATCTCCTTTTGTGTCCGGGTTTTTGTTTTTTTGTTTTGTTTTGTTTTGTCACTATGAACAAAGCTACAGTAAACATCCTTGCACACGTACCCAGATGTGCTGGTAGTTTTATTTTTAAGGACTTGCTAGAAGAGGGGGTATGTGTGCTTATAACTTTAGTAGATAGGTCCAGAACTGTACTGTCAAAAGATATTCACAGTGTACATTTTTGCATTTTATCCAATATTCATTTTTAGTGTTAATATACACACAGGTAATTGGGGGTAATTACTATAGACTTATTACATGGTTAGTGATGCTATAAAAATTCAGTTATTTCTCAAATTTTACCTGGCTCATTGATCTTGGCACCTGTGCCCTACAAGCAAATGAAACAGGTCTCCAATAAGCACATTTTCAAAGCTCTGCCAGGCAGCTACATCATTAGAATTGTAACCAACAGCTCTGAGAGCCACAGTGGGGACTCACTCAGTTCCACCGGTTCTTAAAGGTGAGAGTGCTCTCTGCATTCCATTTAGCTGCGGAAAACAGCCCCATTTCGCCAGCATTGCTTTTTGCTTTTCATCCTGCTGCTATGATAAATGCTTCCAACACCTGAAAGCAGTATGAAAATACATTTTAAATCATTGGATGGAATGTCTGTGCTCCAATTGCATTATGAACTTAAAGAAAAAAACAATGTAGAGCTCTAAGACTCAGATCCTTTGTAGCATTCTTATCTTTTAAGTGCTGGGGGAAAAATCAAGATGGCCCATCAAAGAAATGTAATGCCATTAACCCATTGTACTGATACACAATGAATTATTTATCATCTAATTATTGTAATTAGAGTTAACGCACCAAACACATTCAGGCTCTGGTGTCACAGCAATGTTCTGATTGGTTTTCTGATACATAATAATTGGCTTATGTGTGAACAGGTAGAAACCGGCTGCTCCTCGGGTGATACCACAGGTACTTCTTCAAGTAAAACAACAGTAATAAATGATCCTCTACTGTAATTACAGAAAAAATATCTAAAGATGCTTTAAATATTTTTAGAAGCCTGTTCTTGTGGTTATTTGGTCCACATCATAAATATGAATAGCTATGCACCTCCAAGCATGCTAGAAAAACAATCTTGGGATATAAATGAAGCACGAACTTTTTAAAAAATCTTCTGTCCAGTAGCTGTGCATGAACAGGTAGTGAGGGAGCCCCCGGAGAAAGGCCGCAGGTCATCACGCGCATGCGCCCTCCCCCGTGAGCTGCGTACTACTGCCTGGCTGGTAATTGAATGGCACCTCGAGTCATAAACAAAGGTTTATTCAAATAGCGAGTAAAATATTCCTGAACACTAGATCGCTTTTGAAGTTTTCCCGTTCTGCTTTTGGAAATTAGAAAGCCTACGTGGTGATGCTGAAAGACACTGATTGAATCAGCACTTGGCATCATCTTATTTAGGTTCTATTTAACATAACCCAAAGCAAATAATCTACCTATATTTATGTGCAAAATTTTTTATTGCAGGGAGAAAAATTCTAATGGCAATGAGCAGAGTCCCTTTTTCCCAGTTCTTTTCAATTGACCTCCTAGATTTACCTCCACGCTCTCCCTGCACAGCCCTCGCCCCCTTCACGATGGCAAAACCGCGGGAAGTTTTTCCCCCCGTGGAAAACAATCAAGTAACAACAGCAAATTAATCTTATAGAGACCACATCGTGAATCCAGCTTTGAAGTTCTTGTGCTCTCCTTATAACAACTGTATCTGACCGGTCCAAAGCTCAGAATTATTCTTATTTTTCCAAAGAAAATAGGCTGAGTATATTGCCAACATTACTGGGCACTCCTTCGATTCTCTGCAGGTAGGACACACTGATATCTTGAGAAATATTGACTTCAAAGAATGTGGTATATTACATCACTGTTCTCATAGCTTAGGGTCTTTTATCTTAAATAAATAGCAAAACTTTACCTAATAGTATTATCTCTTCTATCCCTGCCGTGAATGATAACAGGACTATTTTTGAAGAGGTGAGAATTCATTATTCTTAACTTTCTCCTAAATTTTATATCTGTTGGTCGGTCTACATATCCCTCTATCTATCATCTATCTATCTATCTATCTATCTATCTATCTATCCTGGTAAAAAATTAACCCAATATAATAAAGCAAGTGATTTATAAAAGTTTGTCACCAAGGTCTTTTTATGTAGATTTTGCCTTAAGTTATGAAATTCTATTTGGCACTGGTACTTTAGCAACAGAGAGTGCTCGGTATACAACCAGGTAGCTTTTCAATAGCTGGAAAGGGTATTTAATGAGAAAACTTGATATACACTTTTTTATAGTAGAATATTTTAGTGACTTGCATCATTATTTTTACTGCAGATATAGTTACAGGTAGCAGTTTTAGCTGTGTGTGCTAGCAAGTCACTTTGAGTTGCTTCCATAAAATACTTGTAGCATGTTTAGGTGGTTTTTTGACAAAAGAGAAAACTATTTAAGGACTCGTAGGGGATGTCTTCCTTTGGTCCTATGAGTTAGTATTTTAATCTAAAATCTATTCGATATTAATGTCTCCAAAACCAAACATTGTTTTCCCAATATTTTCCCAATCTGCATGTGGAAAACCTAGGTGACAATTATAATCATGGGCACAATCTACTATAATAAATAATACTTGGGCAATTTCTTTCCCTTCCAAAAGTGTACACTCATTTTTTATAATTTTCCACAATGCAGAGTATGGGAAAACAATGTCACTTTATGAGCTGTGTCCACCGGTTTTAGTGAAAATAATTGCTTTACCGATAAAAAGAATGACAGGAAGTTAAGAAATAAAGGATAGGTTGGTCTCAAAAAGAAGAAAATTGGCCTACTGTGAGGATACAGTTTAATTAGGAAAGCTCTGCAGTGTTCCATCTCATAAAACTCATTTTATTAAATTTATGTCCCATATTTTTTTGCCACACTATATTGCTTTCTGCACTTAAAATCCAGGCATGAGGATATGAAATTATTTTCCCACTCAGGCACTGGCTTCAGGGGACAGAGTCCTGAGATTACCAGGGTCTTTGGTCCTCTTGCCCTTTTGTACCTTATTCAAAAGTTTCAGCAAATCTGACCTCTGAGAACCCACAATTTCCTGTTAGCCTTCGAGTGTGACCTTGGATTTGCATCTTAGGACTCTGCTCAGAAGTAAACAGTCTTCCAGCAGAGCTCAGGAACCAGAGCCAATATCAGGTGGAGTTTTATTGCCTGCATGTTTCACAGCCGGGCCACTTGCCTTCTTTAGGACTCAGTATTCAAATCCTATTTTTTTAGGGTCCATTTTGGAGTGACATGCTTGTATACTTCTCTCCACGATCCACTCTAGAGTATTATCTGGCTAATCCTGCAAAATGTCTTTGTCCCAATATTGAATCATGCCTATGAAGAAAAAAAACCACCCACGTGTTTCAGAAATCCTAGTGTCATCTAGGTGGGGACTGCCTGCACTGATGACACCCAGAGGACGGCTTCACTCCCCTCTCCTTCATTTGTATTGATCCAGCCTGATCAGAACACTACTGTGTGAATCTGGTCCTGTTTGGGAAGAGACTGTATCCCCCATTTATAATCATTTCCCAGTGAAAACAGTGTTAAATCAGAGGCCGGGATGCAAACACGGGTCATGAAAGTGCTATTAAGAGTGAAATGGACAGGGTGGAACGTGCATGGTTTTTAAAAATTCCAGTGAAACAGAAATGACTAGATGTGAGAACCCTGACCTTTACTCTATGTCAAACGCAGTTCTGAGGAAGAAGCAAAGAGGACCCACACTGAGCAGCCAGGGTCCTGATGATGGACTTCTCCCTGGTGGTGCAGGGCCCAGGGAGGCCTCAGACTTCGGAGGAATAACAGATTTGTGACTTGTTTGCATGAGTGGGTAGTGATTTGGAGAGAGGAGGTAAAAAGGTAGGGTCAGGGGTCTGGTTCTGACTCATTTTAATAGTTAATCAGGGCAGAAATGATGGCTCTGTGTGAACACCCAACATGGCTCTCGTACCCTGGCTGGGAACACGGTGGGGCAAATAGTCCTCTATTCTAATAGAAACATCAAAATGAGCCCCAAGTTTTTTTAAACAAAGGAGCTTAAAGCAGAGGATTTTTAGACATGACACATTTTCCTAGTGAAAGCTTAAAGGAAACACCTCCAATGGTAGAACTTGAGCAAAAGTAGGTTTAATTTAAAGTGGATGAAGTGTTGGAGGAAAACTCCAGGAAATGCTGAATATGACTACTGGTTATTTGTATTTTGTCCAATTTAATGTCAAAAGTTATGAAATCTTCCTTAATACAAGAGCTACATAGCACTGCCAGGACAAGGATGGTAGCACATGGCCATGTTGCAGGCCAAACAGCTTTAGACATTTTAACTTTTTAAAATTTGCATTTGAATAGTTTGCAAATTTTCAAAACCAGACCCAGATTTCTATATCTAGTTGCTTCACACACTTCTTGTGTACTTGAGTCCTGAATGTGCCTTTTTAGCCCTAGATTATGTTACTTTGGAACTCGCAGATATTTAGAAAACAGTGAGTGACAGAAGACCAGGAGAGGAGAGATGGGAATACAAGGGTTAGAGAAAGAAAAAAGATTTGTAGGATAAATATTTAGTTCCTATTATGAACTGAGCACTGTTCGAAAGATTAGGTAAGAAACAGTAAAACAAAGTCCCTGATCTCATGGAGTTTATAGTCTAGTGGGAAGAATTATAAAAGAAACAAATAAGTATTGTCAGAGGAGATAAGAAACATGAAGAAAGATAAAAGCAGAATAAGGAATGTAAGTGATGGCAGGAGAGTAAAGAAGGATGCTAATACGTAGAGTGTTCGGGGAAGGACTTGTTAACAAGGTTACATTTGAGCAGAGACTTGAGGAATTTAAAGGAATAGTATTCCAGGCAGAAAAATGAGAAGTGCAAAGGTCCTGAGGTCAGAGCATGGACAGTGAGTTAGAGGAGAAAGGAGACCAATTTGCAGGAGGAAGGCATGAGCAGGAAGGTGATAAGACGTGTGACAGTGGGCCAGACGATGTAGGGCACAGCCGTTTGAGACATTTGGAGTTTCTTCTACCGATAAAAAAAGTTTATTAAGCAGAGGAGTGATACAATCTTGCACAAATCTCAGAAAAATGATCTGGTTGTTGCATTGAAAATATAGAGGCAAAGGCAGAAATTAGTAAAAGAGTTCAGAGGCTTTTGTAGTAGTAATGATGGGGTGGGAAAGCCATCATGGTGGGGATGCTGCGATGGGGTCTGTATAGTCTTTGATGGATTAGACGTGGAGTGTGAAGAAAAAAAGAGTCTGGGTTCACCCTATTTTTGTGTATGCTTAAAAATATCCATAACAAAAGTAAAGAGAAAGCAAGGATGTTGCAAGAGGCTGGGCTCAAGAAACCGGGAGAATGGAGTCACCACTTACTTTATGAGCAAATACAGGGAGAGGAGCGCACCTGGCGGGGAGGGACCATGAGTTCAGTTTGGGATACATTCAAATTGAGTTGTCTATTAGACTTCCATATGATGGTACCAAGTAGGACATTGACTATGTGAGTCTAGAATTCAAAGCAGAGGTCTGAGCTATGGATAGAAATGTGGAGTTATCTATAGACAGCTGGCTTTTAAGGTTAGAGGACTGAGTGAAGCCATGTGAAGAGTGAATGATAAAGAAGAGATCTGAGGATTGAGAACTTTGGCACTCTCAAGTGTAGAGGTCTAGAAGATGTTGGCTGACCAGATGTACCATTCTAAACAGGACAGAAAACAATGGTACTGTCCCATTTCGAATGGTACATATGCTCAGCCTAATCTCACTGGGCTAAATTCAAGGTGTCAGTGGGCTAATCATATGCACCATTTGAAACGGGGCAGTACTGTTGTTTTCTGTCCCGTTTAAAATGGTATGTCTGGTCAGCATAAGAACATGAGGTGGAACCAGAAAGGCTGTGACAGGGTAATGGCCAGAGAAATAGGAAGACAAATAAAAGCTGAGGAAAGAAAACATTTTAAAAAGGAGGGGGTGATTAGCTAACCCAAATGCTACCAATAATGCAGGATGGTGAGAACTGAGAAATAACCATTAGCTTGGAGACTTGGAAATCAATGTTAATCCTTGAGCCGAGCACAAAAGCTTCAATGGAATTCGATCGGGAAATATTAGGAGATGAAATACAGGTAGCAAGTGTAGCTCCCCATTTTCAGGATTTTTGCTATGAAGGGGAGCAGAGGGTTGGGTTAGCATCTGGAGGAGCATGTAAGTTCAAGGTTGGGTTTTATTTATAAATATGAAAATGATCCATTTAGAGAGGGAAAGATCCATGATGCAGAGAAGACAAGTAACTTCAGGAAGGACGGTCGTGCGTGGAAGAGGACTTCCATTTGATACACGAAGGGATTGTCCTTATATAGGAGCAGAGACAAGTGATTCAATGGAATAGAAGCTAAGGCAGAATGGGGGCAAAGAGGGAGGAAAGTTTGGGGGAGCAAGTGGAGGTTCCTTCTAATTGCCACTATTTCCTTGGTAAAATGAAGAGCAGGGTGATTAAACATAATGAGGCTAAAGAATGAAGTGCTGTAGGTTTGAGGAGAGCGGAGAGGCAAAGTGGTGTTAAAAGAGAGGAAGAGAAGAAAGTGGCTAGTCAAGGCCAACAGTAAGAGTCCACCTGAGAGTAACAGTCAGGGTTCGAAGTAAGACCTGTCCGCATAAACATGTGTTTTCATTCAGCCACCTTCAACAATTCAGGGACCAGAAGGAGCAGGAGGAAGTCTGGATTGGTCTAAGAACAAGTAAATTTCATGGTGGGAGAGGAGAACAAGGGAGTTGGGATGTATGCATGGTAATGATTATCATGGTGAGCCACTGACTCTCAACTGAGGAAAGGGGAAAACTAGGACTGGGGAGCTGAGGGACAAATACTAAGTTTGATAGATAGGTGTTGCTCCTGGTGCTGAAAAACGATTAGGTTAAGAGGGAGAGCTGGGATGTAGTGGTGGGAGTGTGTGATGTCTGAACTTGACATTATGAAGAGGGTACAGTTATGGGTAATGATGACATCTAAGGTGTGAGCTGGAGTGACATGGAGGACAAGATCATGAGAAAGAGGACGCCCAGAGCCCAAGAGGTGAGGTTCTTGTAGAGATCTTCTCAATGATATCGAAATCACCAACAAATGATGAGAAGAGTACCGTTGAAGAGAGGACAGACTGATGAGAATTTGAAGCAGTGATGAGAAGTGACTATGATGTCTTTAGATGATTGACATGTGGAGCAGCGGGTGACCAATGGCTGATCTTCAGAGAAAGCAAAAATGTTTCAGGAGAAAAAACGGGGAGCACCTGGAATTGGCAGTGAGTACTCAGCTGCAGGAAGACAGGTTTCATCTAGAACAAAGACATGGCATTAATGGGGAGAAGACTTTGGGGAAATTTTGCTGATGACAATACATTCTCGGGTGGGGTATAGGGGAAGAGTTTGTGTTGTGGAAAGAACATGAGATTGGGACTTACAAAGGGAAGAACAGAGCTGTATGGGGATATGATTTAAAACGATGAGTAGCATTGGGGCTTCTTTTGGTGACTGAGATACCAGCAGTGTACGTGTATGTAATTTGCAATTAAAGAGAAATTTCCAAAACAATTTACTGAGTTTCAAGTATGGGGAAAAAATGGGAGGGGACTATGGCTTATGCATATGCTAAAGATTTCATTAGACAATTTACCATGATGTCCAGTAGGTGGTACTGTTGGCCCAAGATAGTTTGGTTACTGTTTCAACACTAAAGAAGGGAAGGGAAGAAGGTTACAGAGTACAAGGTGGAGGAGGCAGTATATCCACCACCAGGTAACACATAAAGGGTGCTGATAGATGTAGATCTCTCCTTTTGGATTCATCATCCTTATACAAAATTAATGTGCTTTAGGATGGATAAACAAGCACTAATTCTCAGAAAGGACTGGGACTTTTTAAAGAAACTTGAGCATAAGGACACGTATGAAAATATGTAAGTGCAAACGAAAAAAAAATCAGAAACAGACTAAGAGATGAATACTGCAAGAGCTAGCCGAGTACTCAAGACAATCAGGATGCCAAGCCCTTGGGGTTTCTCCTGTTTCACCTCTGGGACAACCAGGTACACTAATACTGGTAGGCAGATATATGAGAAGTCACAGGTTAAATTCTGATATTTATCTGAACATACATGCTCTGTACAAAGCAAATTCACTTTTGGCTACAAAAACAAACAAACAAACAAACAAACACTCATGCCGCCCTCCCTTCTCCCTTCTCTGCTTGCTTTGGGGATTCAGAACACAGAGCTGAAAAGGCCAGAGGCACAGTGACTTCCTTTTCAGGATGGGGGGAGGCTGAAAGAGACAGCTGCTGATCAGAGTCTATGAGCTTTGCATATTCATATTCTTCAGTTGTTCGGCATTAGAAAATTCTGGTAATGAGCATGCGGCAACTCTGGCAGTCTTTGTATAGCTTTGGGGTTTGCTATTCTCACGTTTTCTGTGAAAAATAGACTCTTATCAAATCAGGAGGCTTCCCCTCCCCACCACAAAATTGAATCACCACTTGTACACTGAAGTTTTCAGCATCACCCACAAGATTTTTAAGGGCTTGTCAAAGAAACTTCATAGTCTCTAACCATGAATAAAAATGATTTCAGATTTCATCTCTATTGCACATTTTATTTCAAGGGATTAATTTAATTGATTGAGCTGAATCATTAACGGTTGTCAAGTGGTTGCTAGTAATAAAGAGATATTTTTAAGTTTTTAGGAAAATAAAATATACCATGTACATTCTGACATACTGGTTTTGTTAAATGCTCAAAACTCTTCTTTAATTTACACCTTGATTAAATAATCCTCTAAAGCAAAAACAATACAAAACAACACATACACACACACACACACACACAAAAATACATAAATAAATAAATAAATAAAAATAAAAATTCCAAACCCTCAAAATTCTTTTATAATAAAATTAGCTGGTAATATTAAGAAAAATATCTGCAACTATCACAAAAATTAGTCTTCTTAGCCTTTATTTGCAATTTAAAAATGCCATATGATTATCTCTGCACACATCTTATATTTGGGCAAATACAATCAAAAGTTAATAATACTAGCCTTGGGGGAAAATGTTTTCTAAGTTTATTTTGGACACATACATCATCTAGGTGAGGCATCCAAGGGCCGGGTTATTACTTAAAAATTTGTGAAAGGTTCGAAGACCAGAATTTATGAGCTAAACTGAGGGAACTTTTCTAGAGAGAACTGCTGTTTCTTCTCTTAATTAAAAATTACAACAAAAGACCACTTTCACCCAGCTGTTAGAGAGTAGACCATGACTTACTTCTTTGTTAAGTGTGATTCATTCTAGAGTAACGGAGGACATTCTAGAATAATGGAGATTTTCAGCATTCTGTTGTAATAAAACTTTTTTCTCATGATACTTAAGCATTGACTCTTCTTTGCCTCGGTGGCTGTTTGCACACATTGGGGCACCTCTACCTCTCAGTAGCTGTCTGCAAGCAACTCATAGCAATGTTTGTCACAGTGGACAGAATCACCTGCAGTATTGGTGACAAGTTCCTGGACCTCATCCCAGAATTAATAGATTGGGATCACTGGGGTGGGCTGAAAGCTTGCATTTTACAAACTCAGAGTTGAATCTGTGCTTACTTCTCACCAGCTATTTTTACCATCTTTCTAGTCCAAACCACTCATCTCTCACCTGGATTAGGTGAGCCTTATTCTGGTCATCTCTTACCTCTGTAGTCTACGCTCAACGCCATGGCCAGTGCTATCTTGATAAACTTAAGGCCAGTGATGTCACCAGTTGGCTCAAAGCCTTCCAGTGGCTTCCTGTCACTGTTACCGACAAGGCTTCCCGTAGTCTCTCAGATCTTTATCGCCGTCTACTCTCTGCCTGCTCTCTCCGCAGCAGCCACCCAGGTCTCCTTACTGGCCCTGAAACAAGCCACTTACACTGCCGAGGCCTTTGCATACGCCGTCTCACTGGCTAGCTCCCTCACATCCTCCAAACAGCATCTTCCCTTGGTCCTTGGTCACCCCGTTTAAAATTTCAATTTTCTGGACCCCTGATATTTTGTATCTCCTCCTTGCCTTAATTTGCTTTTCTGTTTAGCACTTAACATTATCGTACATGATATATAGTTTACTTATTTGTCACATGTATTTGGTCTCCCTAACAACTAGTAGGTGCTCAATACATATTTGCTAAATATTGATTAAAACTTTTTTGAAAAGTTAACACTGATAACTGATAATTCTTGTCATATCTGGTACATATTTCTGGAGAAAGTCTCATTAAAGTAAGGGAATAAAAGCAGTTCTTGTATTTGCAGCATTTGGACTATTCATATCAATCAACAAAGACTTATAGAGTGTATGGAGTGGGAATATGATGATCATAGAATGTGATGATAATAGGCTGTGAAGTGATGATGTGAGAAAGTTACTGCCTTTATGAGTAAAATGTTAGAGTTTTATTCTAGTGGGAGCAAATAGCACAGAATGAATAAAGACAGCACTAATGCATCGGGTGATAAGAGCTATGAGAAAGAAAATGACAGATAAGGGGAAGGACTATCATGGTGTACATGGGCTATTTTAGACCTACCACCATGGGTGGCCTCTCAGACAATGTGACCTTTGAACAGAGACCTCAAATAAGTGAGGAAGGAAGCCAAGCAGAGATTTGAGAAGAAAATGTTCCAGACAGAAGAAACTGCAAGCACAAAGGTGCTGAGGCGTGTGCCTGGAGTGTTGGGGTAACCACAATGAGACTAGGGAGGTTGGGGCACAGTGAACCTGGGGTGGAGGAGAGTGGGCTGATGGGAAAGGGCTGTGGTTGCAAAGAGAAGAAAGACTGGGTCCAATTATTATGGGATTAACAGCATTATGGGTGAGTGTTAGAACAAAGAGGCGTGGTCTAGGAATCTCCACCTTCTTAGTAAGCAGCGGGGATGGGGTTATTCCTGGTGGATTCTTGGGCAGACAAAGGTGAGGAGGCCATGAGTGCACTGAAGGGGAAGTCAGGGCGCTTGCCCATAACAGGAAGAGAGCTCAGTGGGCTCATGGTTCAGTCATTCTGATGATGGCAAATGTGGTGGCACCAGGCACCCATAGGGACTTTGAAATAATCAATTTGAACAATGGGACCTCAGTTAGCAATAGGCAGAGGGTAGTTCCTGATGGCTTTCTGTCCATATGGACAAATTTATTTTCTCCTTGTAAAAGGATGACATGACAACTCTTCTCCCTGATCAGCTTAACGCATCCCTTTCAAGTTCACACCATCACTCTACGTACCTGGAGAATCAGATTGATCTCTTTTTATTTATTTATTTATTTTTTTGCTTTTTGGTATGTGGGTAGCTCCCTGACCGGGAATCGAACCCAGGCCACAGCGCGGACAGCGTCAATGCTGAAGCCTTAAGCCACTACACCACCAGGGAACTCCCTGATCTCTTTTTAGTACGGCAATGAGTTCTCCACAAAGCAGGTGATCGAGACAAACTTGAAATGAAAAAGCACAACAAGAGTTTTGGTTTTGTTGGCCGGGAATTTGAGAGACAAATTAAGTCTGAGGTGGCTTCCTATGAGTTTCCTTGAGAAGGAGGTGACTTTTCTTATGGAAAACATTCATTAACTTATTAAAACAAAGCCCATCTTGGGGGCCAGCCTTGGGGGTGCCTCCTAACACGGGAAAATTATTTACGTTGCCAAAGGGCCTTCCCATACTGCATGCTGATTGGGTCATCTGGTGGTTTTTCTATTCATTGCTTCTGCAAAGAAAACGTTAGTGATAATTTGAGGAATTTAAGGCTACGAATATCATTTTTTTAGGGAGAGTGACATTTAGGTGGGAACAAAAAGCAAACACTTGAGGGTAAGGGGAAATGGGTAGTACTTCTCTCCTTCTTTCCAAATCAGAGACTGCTTCAATCTACCTTTTCCCTCACAAGTCAGAAAAATAAAGGGATGCAAACTCCAGTCTACTCCTTTGCCTTGAGGCATGACTACAAGGAAACCATTAGAGGATGCAAATTGAATCCTCTCTAAAACCCAGTGTGTAACACATTGTTTGGGCCACCTGCAGAAACCACTTACCCAAAACAGGCTTTCCTCTGAACATTCATGGCCAAGCTCGGCTCCAAGGTGGAGCCAAGTTGGATTCACAGGATTATTGAGAATAAAGTATGGGTTGAAATTTCTCTCTTCAGTTAACAGACCATAAACTGAGAACGAAATGGGTTTCAGTCACTGAAGTTTTACAAAAAGAGACATTTCGTTACCTTGATGGCTTATGGAAAGCAGCACCGACAGCGAGTGGATGGCTCGTTTCTCACCTGGTTGCTGGGCAGCCAGGGTTCCACGACTGGCTGGCAGGCTGGGCCTGCCCCGCGCCAATGGTAGGACTGAAGCGGTCGCGTTCTGTAAGCGCCTGTGATGGGCTGCTTACAAAAGCAGGGGGCGGAAGTATGGTGGGTCCTCGAAAAAATTAAAACCAGAAGTGCCATAGGACCCAGCAACTCCACTTCTGGCTATACACCCCAAAGCATCGAAAGCAGGATCTCAGAGATATTTGAGATATGTATACGCCCATGTTCATAGCAGCCAAAGGGGGAAGCAGCCCGAGTGCCCACTGAGATGAACGAATAAAAAAAATGTTTAATATATCTATAAATGTAATTTATATGAATATTATTCAGCCTTGAAAGGGAAGAAATTCTGATACATGCTAGAGCATGGATGAACCTTGAGGACACTCCTCTAAATAAAACAATCCAGAAGCCAAAGGACAAGTATTGTTTGAGTCTACAAAAAGTGCAAGGGTGGTTGCCAGGGTTAGGGGAGGGCAGAATGGGAAGTTACGGCTTAATGGGTACAGAGTTTCTATTAGTTATGATACAAGTTCTGAGATGAATGGTGACGACTGTACTTCACAGCCCTGTGAACGTACACAATGTCATTGAACTGTATACCGAGAAATGACTAAGGTGATAAGTGTTATGCTATGTGTATTTTACCCCAATTTTTTGAAAAAGGTAATGGCTCTATAGATTTGCCTATTCTGGGCATTTTATATAAATGGAATCATATACTGTGTGGTGGTTAGTGACTGGCTTCTTTCACTCATCATAATGCTTTCAAGGTCACTCATGTTACAGCACGAGTCAGCGCTTCATTCCTTTTTGTGGCTAAATAATATTCCACTGTGTGAATGTGCTTCATTTTTCAGAGCCTGTAGGGAGGAGGTAATAGAGAATGACTGCTGATACAGGGCTTCTCTTTGCAGTGATGGAAATGTTCTAGAATTAGGTTGTTGTGATACTTGCACAACTTCATGCATATCTTAAAAATTACTGATTTGTATACACTTTAAAAAGGTGAATGTCATGGTATATAATTATATTTCAATAAGATGCTATTAAAAACTTTAAAAATATATAATGGAATCTCAGATGCATTAACAGAAGTACGGCGCCCAGTGAAAAGGGCACACAGGTAGTCAGAAGGCGTGACTGGCTCACAGGTATGATTTTGGTCAAGTACTAAGTGTTCTGAACCTCACATTTATGATCTGTAAAACTGAAATAATAAACTAGTGCCTACTTTGCAGGGGCATAGTAGGGACCCAATAACATAATGGATATGAAAGTCATTTTATAACTGTGAACAGCATATTGATATTAGGATTAGTTGGAATGCAGGGCGTGTGTGGGCAGAAGGTAGTTGTCTGTTATTCAAAGGCTGTTGGGTAGAAGAGAATTGGATTTTTTCTGAACTGTTTTAAAGGACAGAATTGGAAACATAGATACAATTTTAAGGAAGGTAGACGTTAAAGTGATGACATAAATACCTTTCCAAGGAAGGTGCTGACTGAGTACTCCTCACGGTCCGTATTAGAATAGAGACTCGAGTTAAGCTTCACACACTCATAGACTGTTTGTGCAGAGGGCTAAAACACATCCAAGTCCTCTTCCAATTGTGAGACCTTTTCTTCTCGATATTTTCCCCAGGTGTTAATATTTCTTAACTCCAATATTTTTCCAAAAGTATGTTTCTTCTACACACCGATTGAGTCTTTTAAAAAATGTAACCTCTTCTTTCTACTTGGCACCTACATCATTTCCTCGGATGCTTCTAGTCTTTGTATCTTCATTTCCCATCCTTTCTACCTCCCGCCAGTAGTGAAGCAAAAATCCTAGGGTTCTAGGCAGTGGTCCTTAGCCTTAACTGCACAGTGTAATCACCTTGGAGCTTTCCAAACTATTAATGCCTGAATCTCACTCTTAGAGGTTCTGAGAGGTCTAGGGTGTAGATTGGATGTCAGGATTTTTACAGCTCCCAGGTGATTCTAATGTGTAACCAAGGTTAAGAACACTGCTATGGAGAGAATGACTGTGTGACCTCAGCAAAGCTCAGCTGGAGGGTAGAGGGCTGGCATGGAAACAGATTCCGTTCTGCTAGTTCCTACTCTCACACATCTTGTGTTTTGCCCTGTTACCAGCTGCCTCTAAGTAGGTAAGCAACAGCTGCAGATGAATCTGGAACAGATGTCAAGCTGGAATTTTATTCCAGCAATTACTGGCCCCACTAAGTCTTTTCTTTCTGTTGAAAAGAAACTCTCCTTTACATTGAAACAGCTGACGTCGAGCAGGCCTGGACGGTGCCCCCATCAATCACCCTGGGGGAATGAAGGTCCAGGCCAGCCCTGGAGGGGAAGGACAGGCTGAGGGAAATATGACATTGCATGTAATATGTTGCTATTTTGCATCTATTGGCTTTTACAGAAACTTTCTCTTCTCACTCCAGTCCTCCGTGCTCCAAAATATTTTACTAACGGGTTTCCTGTCCATTCTCCTTGACTTTGTGTTCGCAGTTTCATTTCTTATGTCACATCAGGTTTGGAGAAACTGTTTGACCTTTCTTTCTGGCCATCTTTTTCTAATCATTCTCTCGGTCTCTGCAGACTCAGGGAGGACACTTAGTCTTTAAGATACGGTCATTTCCTTTGCCTCACCTCGAAGCTGATCTCCAAAGACAGCAAAAACGTGCCACTGAAGCAACTCTCCAATTGCCTAACCAACAATTTCTTACTGGTATTTCAGAGTCTATGGTGAGCTATTATTAGGAAAAATGGGTCCATGAAGGATAAGTGGCTTTTCCTCTCTCTGAACTTTTCTGAGATTGTGTAGATGAACTTCCTGTTTGCTCCATTCAAGAGAAAGATGCTTGGTGTGTGTGTTTTCAGAGGACAGACTTCTAGTATGCTTCCTGAGCTAAGAGGTGACTTACCAAATCACCAGTCTTGAAGTAAGATTTTCCTTTCCACCCATTAGCCAGAGATTCCATAACTAATTAAACTGCAAATTGAAGATTTATTATCCTATTTATATTTGAATGTACTAACTTTATAAGAAATTTAGTGTTCTAGGACAGTAGAAGGTGGGTGAGTAAAAGAATAGGAATGGTCAGTGAGAAGGTTAATCCTTTAATTTTTGTTAAATTGACTGACAGCAAATAAGGGACACTGTAGGAAGGAAAATTCAGAAGTTTTGGGTCTTTTAACGTGAGAAACTTTAAGCGTGTTGAATTGCTGATACTCACAACTCTCTATGGCTAGCTCCTCAAAATATTTCACTTTATGAAAACTCCTTAAATATTATTTCAAAAAATCCTGTCCGTGCAGAATTTATATTTGTGGAGGTGAATAACATTTCAATATGTTTGTAAAAGCCAAATGCTTGGCCTATGGCCTCATGAGGGTGGATGTTATCATGCACCCCGCCTCCAAGAAAAATATTTATCTTCCTTATAAAAAGAATCTTTCATTTTAAGCTCTCTGGAAAAGTTAAAATAGAGAAATATTATTTTCCTTAGAAGGTCTGATAAATAATTCACACCAGCTATAAATCTTAATGAAAAAAAATTTTTTTTCTTTTCAGTGGGTCTCTCGGTCCTCTGTCTGTAATGGTGTATGGTTGTTCTTTGGCTGTTCCACTTCCAGTCACAGTACTTTCTGGAAATGGCCTCTGATTTTCTTTCATTTCTCATTCTCAATCTTTGTGCTTCTGGTGGAATTTATTCTGCCCCTGATGTCAAAGATGGACGTGTGACCCAAGTCTGGACCATCAGACCAGGGATCGTGATTGGTCAGGACAGACACACGATTCAAGTTTGGCCAATTAGAGACAACGAGGTTAATTACAGGAAACTGGTGTCAGCTACTCCATTTTCAAACCAGTTGCCATTATAGGTAACTGGAGGTTAATCTAGCTTTGAAATTCTGGGAACAAATGTAGGACTCATGCCTCCCAGTTATGCCACCCTAGGAGCAAAGGAACTGGTCATGTATACCCCAGATCCCATCAATTACTGGTTGAGAGCTACTGGTGGTGGTGGGAGGGGTTCATTAATCTCTTGCATTTTAGATTCAGGTAGTCGGAGAAAGCCCTCAGGCAAAGAAATGCATTTGAAAGTTGGTTCAGTGTGCACCAAAATAGTAAGAGAAAGGGACATCTGAGTAGGGCACTCACCCATATTTATCTACTACAATAAACAATGATCTTAGTACAATATCGTACCCCATTTTATCGTGATCACTTGGGAAATGTCAGTTGCTGATAATGTTTGTTCATTCAACAAGTATCTACTGTACCATGTACCTTATAAGACACATTCACTGTGCTAGATGCTGAGAATAAAACAATGCAAACCAACAAGAAATGATGTGCCAATGATAGGGGAAGCTAGGAGAAGCTAGGGGTGCTAGGAGAACATGCATGAGAAAAACCCAACCCAGAAGGTGTTTGCTAAGCACCCTCCCCAGGTTCCAGTAGCAGAAATAAAAAAAAAAAAAATGAAGGGAGATTAGAAAAAAAAAGATGATGACAGAGGTGGAAGGGAAGTGGAGAGTTTACTGTATCTTTTTGTGTTATTAAATTTTATACTACGTGCATGCATTACATAAATTAAAAACGTTAACTTTTTAAAAGAATAATCATTCTATTTTTTTTTATTTTAAATGGATTTTTTTTTATTGGGGTGACTCTGTTAGCAAGGATTACATAGGTTTCAGGCATACAGTTCTACAGTGCATTGTCAGCTTGTTGTATAATAAGTTCACCACCTAATGTGACTTCTCTTTCCATCCCCTTATATTTAGCTTCCCCGTCCTCTCCCACCACCTCCCCTTTCTCCCCTCCCTAACCCAGGAGTGAAACAACATAAGAAATGCAGTTACCAGCTGTAGTGGTAATGGAAGAGCCTGGAACGGGTCACTGCAGGCATGGCTGGAATGCGAGGGCATCTGGAACCTGCCGTACTGGTCTGGCCGGTCTGAGGAGGGGTGTGGCAGCAGGAAGCTCAGAGATCGAGCTGTCCTCCATGTCCCCGGCTGCACTGGGAACAGGCTGCACCAAGAGGCCGTCACCACTGCTAGGTCCCCTTCGCGGGGCTCTGGAGGGTGCTCCACAGACAATTACTTCCTTAAATGAAATAAATTAACCCATCACGGCTCAATAACACTAACCATTAGGAGTATCCCTGACTCCATTTCAGACTCACTAAACAACCCTTTGAGTATAAGCTGCCCTCCCATGTAGACAACCCTCTGGAAGCAGAGTGGGCTCTCCGTGAACTTTCTGGCCCCTTCGATAGTCTCGCATTTCTTAAAGGAATGCATGGGCTCTTCTCTGCTTGATTCGTGGGACTCAGGGTCCCTACCTCTGATTATTGCCTCGGGGTAAGCTGACAAAAACCACTGTTCATGACCTGTAGAGTCAAGCACAGGACTTGGATGGAGTACACTGGCCGCACCAGGATAAGAGCTCTGTGAGGCCCTAAATCACATTTCTATGTCGTTTCACACTAATTACAAGTACATACCCGCCATTTTGAGATACGCATTGCTGGGATGAAGTTCCTTCGACGCAGGGCTGTCCTGTGGCTCAAATTGGAGGCCACTGTTTGCTTGGGCAAAATCCACATACGCACCTCAGGATTTACTCAGTGTTACCAGCAGGATTAAAATCACAGAAGTCCATTGCTAGATTGGGGCAGACAGCACAACAAGAAAGAAGGTGAGACACCGAAGTAAGAGACCAGACCTTGGTGAGCCAAATGGGCCACGATTAGCAGTTGGGACCGTATTCTTTAGACCTTGGCAACCCGTGTTCCAGCAGAAGGTGGGAAGGTTACTGATGCTTTAAAAAAGTAGTTGGAAACATTTTGCTTCAAGTAAAAACCCAGGAGATACAGCCTTGCTAATGCACTACCATGCTGTCTACCTTTGTAATCCTGTCTTCTCCAAACACTTTCAGTCTAGTCTATTAGGAAGAGATAGTTCTGATTTTATGTTGGGCAACAAGAATTCCACACAATTCCCTTCATCATGTGCGCATTGAACACCTATTATGTCTTGGCCATTATAGAAAATGCAAAAACCACTTGGAAATGATCTCTCAGTACAATCTAGGGTAGAAGCGTAGCATAAACAAACTCTTAAGACATGGGGCAGGGAGACCTACTTCTAAATAATTTTACCAAATTTATTTACTTTTCATTGTGCTGAAATATGTTTATTTCCCAGTGGGATATCTTGGGAGGGGGAAGGAAAAGAAAAACACACAGACAATTCTCACATCTAAAAATCTAAGAGAAACTACTGTGTCCTTCTGACACAGAATGTCTCCCCAACATCCTACTTATGCCACCTGTACACAGGACCCTTGTCTGCCTGTACCTGCCACCGGTCTGCCCAGACCCAAGTCCCCGTATCTCCCACCAGCCTCTCACTTCTTTCCTGCCTCCAGCTGTCACTGGAGCCTCCACCTTCCCCACAGCCTGCTGCCCTGCTGCTGATTCTCCACCCAGCCCTGGCCTGTCCTACATCACATCTAGGGTTAGGGAAAGTCTAGTTTGGAGGCTGCTCCAACCTTATAGAGAATTGAGAAAGAGTCACAGCTCAATCAGTGTTCCAGGTTTGGAAAACCTCAGGTGGAGCAGGTAAACTCTGATTTCTCAGGAGTAATAGTGAAGCTGCATTTGTGACTTCAACTGACTTCTTGAGTTTGCCAGGAACGGCCTAATGAGGCCAAGACGGGGAGTTGACGTGCGGGGAAACCCAGCCCTGCTACGCTATGTATAAGCTGCATGACTGCCAGCAAGCTGCATAACCTCTTCCAGCTTCAGTTCTCTCATCTGTAAAATGGGGGTGAGTTCCATACTTTGTAGTATTTTCTAGGAGAATAACAAATCATTTTTGTAAAGCATCCAATACATGGTAGACGCTTTAGAAATGTTGACTGCAATTACTACTGTCTTTTACACAAATGCAAATGAGATTGTAAACCTATTTTGGGGACACTATTTATGAATTGGGACTACCTATCATCAATACCTCACTAAAATTTTTGATCACTCAATATTTATTGACCAAAAATTGTTCATTGTGGGACAGACAGCTTTTAACTTTTTTTAATACAAAGGACAGTGTTCAATAACTATTAACTTAGAGGTAATCATGAAATACAAAATAGATACTAGATGGATAAATAGATAGATAGATAAAGGATGGATAGATAGAGAGAGAGATAGGTGGGTATAGCTACTATATGTGACATTAGAGTATATTCATAGAGAAATTATTTATTCTCAACCATAATATAGCAAAAGTGAAAAACATGCATCTCTACTTTCATAATTATTCTAATTCTCTAACATTGTTGTTTCAAGAATAGAAAGATGAAAATATTTAATCTTACTCTGAAATATAACGCAAACAAACACACAAAAGCAGATGGTTTTAGATCGCTGGTTCTCACGGGGACAAATTTCTTCCTATGCCGATTGCAGCCCAAAAGCTCAGCTGCCCACATTGCAGCCTGGTCACTTCAGGTCTCTCTCCTGTGAAGCCACAAATCTTACAGGATTTTTGGGGGATTAAAGGAGAAATGATGCATTTCTAGTGCTACTACAGTGCCCAGGCTGGTAGTAGCACTGAAAATGCTACCGGGCAATTAATGTTAGCAATTATTCATTGTAAATCATGTTGAAAACAGTTACTTGGTATGAGATAGTACTGTGATTCCATACAATGCTGGGAAGCAACTGCTCCTAATTGTCTTACTGCATCCAACCCACCGATCGAAGCTGCCATCATTACTGGCCTGGGCCAGGGCCAGTGCCTCCTGACTGGTCTCCTCGTAGCCACCTTTGCCCTTCTTACCCTTCATTCTCCACACAGAGCCAAAGTTATTGTGCTAAAACAAATAAATATAATTTGGGGAGGGGACAATTGGAATAAATTTTTTCCAAGGTGCTTCTATTTTTTTGGAAGAGGGATTAACATATTAACTTTAAGCTTTTTCAAGTTGTTAAGGAACCAGAACAAAATTTCAAGGATTGCTACCAAAAGGAGAGAAACAGAGTATATAATGAAATGAGAAAGCAAAGAAACAGGAAAAAATTAAGATTAACGTTTAAAAAGTAAAAATGTGATGAAAAGAAAGTTGACATCTCTATATAAATATCATACAAAATAGACTGTATCTTCAAAATCTAAGGAGAAGCTATGTCATTCTACAATGATAAAATGTTCATTACATAGTAATGAAAGCTATGGAAATTCTTAGGAAATATGCCTCTACTAATAAATTTACCTCAAAACACACAAAGTAAAATATATGAAACTATAGAAGAAATTGTTAAAATGGGAGATTTCAACACCTCTCTCCTAATGACTGACAGGTAAAATGATGAAAAATTAATAAACAAATAAGACTTGAAGAGCGCAATTAACATGTTTTATTTAATAAATGCATAAGTCGGAATCCCCAAATTAGTCTAAACTTCTCCCATATTCATCATTGGCTGCTCATGAGGTTAAAAATTACTGAGGGGAAAAAAAGAAAAGACATGGCATGCCCTCATCAGATAGGTACACAACGGAGCGGCACTGGTCAAGACTTAGAGGCTGAGAGGGAATGTTCTGGGTCTGCTGTCAATGCACCAAGAGGGGCAGAAGCACCGGAGAATTACCTTAGTTGATGGATTGGCTTTCCTGATGCTTTTTGAAGGTACTTTTGGCATTGTATGTGGTGCAGTGCCTATTGATTGACACGTTTCCTCTTTGTTTTTTTCCAGGTATTGCCAGAAATGGTGATAGACAACCCTTCAAAACTATTTTTGTATAGCCTACTCTTACTGTCCTGCTAGCAGGTTTCATGATACTTTGGGTTGAAAAGGCAGATTTTAAGATAATTCTAATGTGCATAGTTGAATGGCTGGCATGAAGAATATATAACACTTTAAACATCCAATTAAAAAAATTTCAGGGGTTCCCTGGTGGTGTAATGGCTACACTTCAGCACTCTCAATGCCACGGCCTGGGTTCAACTGCCAGCCAGAAAACTAACCCTCCATTCTAAAAAAATTTTTCCATCCAGTGCAGTCCACACTGAGAATGCTTTAAAACATAAATATGTTCTCAGTAGTTAAAACACATCTGCACTTCAAAAACCTCCATATTATATACATCTGAAGTTGGACTTCCTAAAGATGCATTGGACTTTGGAAATACAAGATCCTTTTTTTTTTTGTAAAAGACATGGATTATGTTATTAATGGTTATTTCTATACATATACCCCCCAAAATTCTCTCCACTGTGGGAAATACTTGCTCAGCAGTAGGGGCCTTTAATCCACATGAGAAGAAACTAAAATTTTGAATAATGGAAATAGTCTTCCACACAGTTTGAGGTTTAAAAATTTCTTCCTCTTCCTAGAGGAAGTAGAGTATAAAATCCCTCTCTAAGTTTCATGACACACACTAGACGAGGAAAGTCATGGAGAAAGAGTATAAACAAGAGAGCCTTCCTCTTGCATGTGTTGCATTTTATGTCTTTGAACCATGGAAATCAGGGGCAGGATTAGAAACAAAGAAGGCAAAAATGATCTCTGCCAAGAAACAGAAAGCCTATAATCTAAGGAAGGAACTTAGAACAGTTATGGGCAAAGTGACTCAAGTTCTCTCCAATTATGGAATAAATATCAGTATAGGAAAGTGGCCAGACAATTGTGGGTCAGAGCAAACTGAGGAATAAATGCTGAGTCAGAGACACAGAGTCAGACACTGAGGCAGGAAGGAGATGCCCACTGGCACTAGTTCATCAATTACCCGGCCCGCCAGGCGAACCAGGCTCGCAGGTACAGTACGATCAATGCCAGGTGTCACCACTGATTCCTTATTTAAAGCATCTGGAGATAAACTGCTCATCCATGAGGGCACAGTCACTTTATCCAGGTGTAGTCTCAGTAAAGGACTGAGCACACTTCCTTTCGCTGTGGAGGAGGTGAGCTGGGCAGTCTGGTCTGACATTTGAGTCCTCAGATCTGGAAGGAAAGTCACATCCTGTTTAATAGCTCCCTAGCCCTGGATTTCAGGTTAAGTAATTCAACTCATCAATGGACACAGTAAAGTGTGCATGTGAGGTATTCAGACGAACTGTCCCAGGGAAAAAACGGGCTGAGGGATGTGTCGAATTTTTCTGAATCATTACCCAAATTTCCCACATTACACTGTATGTCTATATATTCAGGCAGAATTGTTTCAAATTTAAGTGTATAATACATTTTCACTCCATCAAAGTTCAATGTTTTGGTTCTCAAAAAGAAAATGTTTCGTCAAAATACTCTATTTTTCTTTCACCAAGAAACTGAGATAATAATAATCCGGGTTTATATCACTGGAGATAAATAAGAATTACTTAATTAGATTAAAATTAATTCCATAAATAAAAAGTCTAGAAAAAAAATTAAAAGGCTGCATAATCCTGATAGTAATTTTGGCTTAAAAGCTTGAGTACCTAACATGGAGGATGTCCATATTTAGTATTTGAAGGCACAATTAGTTGCCATTTTACAAAGAAGGAACCAGAAACAAGATGTCTCAGAATCTTCAAAATGTTCTGTACTCTGTCCACAGCTGACACCCGTGATGTTTCCTGCCCTCTGACAACAGGAACCTGCATTTTAGCAAGGCACTGTGAATTCCGTGCTAACAAGAGGTACGTGAGGACCAGGGCCCCTACGCTCCCTTGCCCTCTTCCCCACAGTTAAATTTCATAAAATACCCTGCAGAAACGGAGCATGAGAGAGAAAAAAGGAGCGCCATGTGGGATAAGCTAATAATTATTTATATTCCTAATCAAAGGCTCGCATTTTACATGCATGGTTCACTACTCTGGCCCACCCAGGCCCCGAAGCGGTTTTGCTTTCCTCAAATTAGGAATTTGCTGATCAAATCAAATGCTGATTCTGTATCTCAAATGATATGTTTTCTCTTTGTGCAAGTGATTAGGTTTCCCTAAGAAACTAATTGCTGCCATCTCGTATTGCACAAGCAGCAAAAGCACTCCCCTGAAGAAAGAATTCCAGCTATACCCCTTGTCTATTTTTCACCATTTTAAAGCCGTGTTTTTCTGCAGCTCTGTTCGATATAAAAATGGCAAAGTGTAATTGAATGAATAAGGCCAAGATGGGTAAAATTTAAGTTGTTGTGGTTTTTTTTTTTTTGCAAGGGTGTTATTGCTCATCAATTCTATGTGCATGTGCTTAGATACAGGCTGAATTATTGAAGACAACAGTTCAACAGTGTTCAGTTTTACATGTTACCTGTTCACAGGTTTAAGTTCAATGGGTCAGCCCTCTGCTTGTTGGACCAAGAGAACCCACGTAGTTCAGCCTCTTTTTGCCATGTCCACCCTAACAGGTAGGTAGATGAATCAGCCGTTTGCATGACATGATTTCAGGGCCACTTGTCCGTTTCTCCATCGTCTTCTTGCTAAGGTTGGACACTCTACAACTAGAGGTTCACTTCAAGGAACTCTACCAAACTGCTCATTTCTCCAGAAAGGGTGACGCTTGATACCTACTGGCCTGATGCAGCGGGAGGCCCATTACACCTCAGTGGGCCAGAAGGTGTCAGAGCCCGTCTTGGGAGCTGGTTTCGAAGAGGGTGAGATGGCACAGGAGGGCCCTGGGAGAAAGAGGGCATGGAGCAATCAGGAAGGAGGAGAAAAGGCGGAGGATCCAGAGAGTTCTTGGAAAGAGGTGTACAGGCCATTTTTCCTCCTGAAAATGCCGTTCCAGGGAAACCTTCAGCAAACAAAATGCGCTGCCCCGGCACCCACGTGCAGAGCTTGTTAGTGGGGGATAATCAAAAGCTGCCCGTGGCTGCAGCCCCACGTCTTTGGTCCCAGAAAGAACATCTCCAGTGAGTTCCACTCCCTTTTTGTGTTGCCAGAAAGAAACTGGGCCAAATGGTAGGGACAGTTGTTTGGCAAGAAACTGAAGATGCCAGAGGAATGGAGGAGGAAAACAAGCAAAATTAAAATGAACTCACCACCTGGGATGTGCTAACATCCTATCCGTAAGGGGAAGGAAATTTTGAACTTGCACTTCAATATCGAGTGCCAGCTGGCACCGCAGCCCTTCCTCGTGCGCGCTCGCTGCGGTGGAGCTTCACGCCCTTGCAGGCCTCACAGCACCACCGTGGTCGCCTTACGGTGTGACTCTTGCACGAGATGAACTGAGGTTTCAGGGGAAGTGTGTTTTCCACATTACTATTCTGATGCTCCGGGACTTTTCAGAATTATTTGTGTTCAAAATAGTATTCTAAAAGAACACCGGTGCCTGTGTAAGAGTCACAGTAACTTTCAGGGAAAACTCGGCAAGAAAATAAAGGTACTGCTGAATATATTTAAATGTATTGGTAAAATTGGCCCTAGAAAGAGTCTGTATGTTAGGCTTTGTGTGGTGAAACTTGTACTAAAACACATTTCTAAATGCTTAAATTCTAAATCTCAGGCAACGTATTTCAGTGTCCAAATGATGGTGCATAAAATACTAATCCAACATTTGAACCTCAACCAAAAATTCACTGCATGTGCTATCACTAATGGTTAACTAAAATTTTTCTTAGATCTGCTTTCTTCTGAAAAAATTAAGAGTGTAAAGCAAGTATTTATACATATAGGGATTTAGTGTGAATACATCTCAATTACATCCACTTTTCTTCCATGAAACCATTAAGAAATACAAAACATAAAAAGCTTTTTAAAATGACCATTTGTATATTCAAATTTGAGAAACATCTAAACAATACACACTAGCTAATAATTAGCCCTGTAATCTCAATCTCAGCAAGAACCAACTTAATTATATAGTTATTTTCTTAGGACACACACACAGAGAAACAGACACACACAAAGGTTACTAGGAAAAAAAACACGGACTGCATTTTTACAAACTTCCAAACTATTTTCAGGTTGATCTGGGCCAATCACTGCAAGAAATGTACAAGTTTGACATGCTGAAGTTGACCCATATCTATCTGTAAGGTTGTAGAAGTGGTACAGACAGTTGACTGGATTGTCCTAAAAATCAACTCAGATTTCTTAGAAATTTAGGAAAACACCACAAAAGAGCCAAAAGAAAATAGTAGAGAAATAATAAATCAGAGAAGCAACCCAGATAGCCCAACATTAAAACCACAGGTATTTCAGAAGTATGAAACTATGGGAGAAAAAAAAAAGCTTCCAAAATATAATGCGAGACCATTTCCCAGGATAAAAGTTGCAAATTTCAAGATTGAAAAATGCTCAGCAAGATAAATAAAAGGAATATGCTTCCCTATAAGCTTCCAGAGATTAAAAAACAAACAAACAGGTTTCCTACAAAAGCCAAGAATGAGAATGGCCTTGAACTTTTCCAAAGGAATTCCCCATGCCAGAAGGCAATGGAGCCCTCTCTTCAGAATGCTCAGGGACAATTCTTCCCACCCGGAAGTTCATAGCTGGTCAAACAACCATTTAAGTATAAGAATGGCATGGAGACATTTTTAGACTGGCTGATTTTCAAAACCATCTGTCTTGTTGCACTCCTCACAGAGCACTGTGCCATTTAACTGGGGTGTCAACCTAACCAGAAGATACAGATTCTGGGAAACAGGGGGCTTAACCCCAAAGGGCATCCCTAGGATGGTGGTGAAGGGGGATCCTAGGATGATTGCTGTCAGCTAGTCCAGCCTGAAGCAGGTCAGAGTTTCCTGTAGAAGTTTAATAAGAAGAGTAAACTGATAGAACACTTCATGTGTTTGAAAATCTTGAGAGGAGATTTACATAAATGGGACAGTTTGGATTTCAAAAGAAAGAAAAAGACCTAGTCTCTCAGCAACACATGTGCCAAAACTCACCTGCTGATACAAGCTATACCCGAGTGCAGGTCTGAGCGGACGCACACCTGGGACTGGCTTCATCCTACCTGGAGAGCCTGCCTCACCAAAAAACACACAGTGCTATGGACTTGAAGTACAAAGAAGATGTGAAATATCCAGATGTTTGGTCTGCAGACTGGGAAACCAAGCCCAAGCACTGCATAGGATACTCGGTTAGCACAGGACAAACGTGATAGACAGTCTCAGGTCAGCTCTTTCCCTACCTGGCTCTGAAGTCTGCTGGGCCCGGCAATGAGCAGAGCCCCTGAGAGACCCCATCAGCTCTCCCATCTCCCAGTGACTCCAGATAACAACTCCCTGGACCAGGTCCCTCTCTGCTGAGCTCAGAGAGTGGAGGTTCCAGGGGAAGGCGTTGCATCAGACACTTCTTGTGGCTTCCCCTCCCATCAGCAGAGAAACCGGACTGCCGTAGGAGCCAGGTGTCCCCCATCGAAAACTTGCCCCAGCAGAGCACCAGAAAACCAAACGTCATTCGCTGTCTCTTGGAATTAGCTAACTCTGGAGTGGACAGTCTCTCCCCAAGCAAGATGCCAAGATGTCAAAACACCCAAACTATAAAATAAAAAGACATGATTAATCCAGCATTCCTAATCTCCGGCTTTTTTAGATTTCACACATAAGTGAGATCACCTCGTATTTATCTTTGTCTGACTTTTGGCTTAGTATGGTGCCCTCAGGGTCCATCCATGTTGTTGCAAATGGGAACATGAGTAATATTCCATTGTACATACACCACATCATCTTTCCCCACTCACCCACTGACAGACACTTGGGTTGTTTGCACACCTTGGCTATTGTGATTTATTCTGTATTTTTGATGATTTGACTCTGTGTGTGTGTGTAGTTTCTGTAAGCTTGAAATACCTTGTAATTAAAAACCTTTGAAATTAAAAATATTAATTTGGTGATAAAATAATTCAATCCTCTAAAAAAAAGGAGAAATTTGCCAGATAAATGTTGATAATGGCTACTTTGGCCTTGCACTCCAAGGGAGCACACGGCATCACAAAGCGCCTAGGATCTGCGTTTTGGAAGAGGAGAGATTTCAGTGCTTTTAAACACAGCATGTCTGCCATGATGTTTGGTCAGCTGACTGTCACATACGTATCGGGAAAAACTAGTCAGGGCTCAAGGCTATAGCATGTTCCAGAGACGTGTTAGCTGACCTTGTGCTGTCTTGATGCTCTGTCCATGCGTGTAAAGGAGAGAAAGAAGGAGGGAGCCCTTACCACGTATTTGGGCACAAAAACTGGAATTCTATGGTAGACGTTCTTACATGAGATTTGTACTTATATGAGATTTACAGGCAAATCATGGGCCATGCATAAAATTTCAAGAAAAGATAAATGTTTAAAGGTAAGTTTGGTATTGTAGTATCCTTCTACTGCGTTTAAAAAAATTGAGTGGATGCTTACAAGGAATCTGACGAGAGTTATGCACTCATACTTACATGGTGAAGAAGTGTAGTACTTACAGGCTTTGCAGCCAACCTGTTAAGCATTTTTCCTTTTTTTCTTTCTTTCTGTTTCCTACAAAAGGCATGCTGTTTTGTTTCTGATTCATCTTGGGATGGGGAAAGAAGCAAGGAGCCTTCAAGTCCTTTAGATGCACAAGATTTGACATAGGCTGTGGGTCCCCACTTCCTGGTGGCTTCCCAGCAGAGACCTCGGCCATGACTTCATTGAATTGCAGTTGTTTGTCTGCAAATCTCTCCTTTTGTAAGACTTCCCTTCATCTCTGAAAAGAAGCAGTGAAGGTTGCTTTCCGCCAGGCTGCTTTGATTTCCTCCCAGTGCCTCCAAACATCAGTGGAGCACTCTAGGGGCAGCCCCATGTGTCTCTTAAACAAAATAAAGAAGAGCATGCTGTGAAAATCAGGGTAGAGTCACCTTATCTTCCTTCCAACACCATTTTAAAGGTCTATGGCATGATTAAAGGTTTACTGCATGATTATGTAACAATCTAAAGACTTTAGACATTAAAAAAAATACATACTGGAAAGAAAATAACTACAGTTCAGGCAACAGAGCAACTACACTCACACTTTAAAAAAAAAATACTGGGATGCGATTCCTTTGGTGAGAAATACAACAAAAAGGTGGACATTGAATCCATATAGAATGATTAATCTTTTCTTCTTTAATGACCATAAATAGGGAAGGTGGCCAAACTGCTGTAGAGGGTCGTTGGTTTGTGAAGCCCTTTTGGGTTGGGGTTGTCCAACCACAATCTGTTACAGAGGCATGTATCTCGTGGGCAACTACACGTATTTGTCAATGAGGATGGTTAATAGACAAGCCATCTGCTGCCCCTGATCTTCAGAATTCAGTAAGGTCTGTATTGTTATTGCTCAAGAGATTTCGGGTGTATAAACTCTGACCCTCAGTGTGTATGCAGATGCAAGAGGGAGGGCCACGCTCCCTCTGAGAGAACGGAATGTGCAGGTGGGGGAGACGAGGGAAGCCCTCCTTCCACAAGTGCTTGGCTCTTGGTTAACTCCTCATTAGCAGTCCGCTCACATCCCATTTCCATTAAGAGAGTATTCCGTTTTCTTTGTCTAAAGTGTTGAGTGGTTATGAATAGTAAGGAGAGACTATCTGTAATTATTTTTTAATTATTAATGGTTTTGTTAGATCCTTTCACTTTTACATTACATTTCTGTTAATGTAAGTTAAATCAAAATGTACTTCAGTTTCCAAGCTGTTCCCCGGTGTATTTTTCATTCTTTCATAACATTACTCCAGATTTCTATGAGGTGTCTATGAGAAGGCTTGTCGTTCTGGAGTCGGCCTCGTGCTGAGAGATTCCGGGACTATTCTAGGCTGCAAATGCACTGGCCCCATCACTAGTCATCACCCAATTTCTTAATTCCCAGTAGTCCTCAAATGTCAGTCATGCTACATACAAAAGTTACTGGATCTTATCCAGCATCTTTAGGCTGAGTGCAGGAGCATCTGTCTTATTTAGTGGCACCAGATGAAAGTCTTTTGGCACCTAATAGATACGAAGGTTCTCACTCAACAAGAAGCCAAAGGAGAGGGAAAATGAGTGAGTTTGAAAGGTACAGGTATCAGAGGAAGAAACTAGTGTCCAGGGTTTGTGGTCCACTCCATACATTGAAAAACACTTTAGTCAGAACAAATATTCTCATACTGTGTCTTAGGAAGATGACACTTGGGAGTGGGGAAAGAACTCCCCTGGAGAGAAGGGGGGAAAAAAACGTCCACCTTTTAATCAATTCTTCCACGACCAGCTGAATGGCACTTTTTGACTGCGCACTCTTTCCTGGGAGACACTGTCCTGGCTTGTGTTTGCTGAGGGGCCTGGTTTCAAAGTCAGCATTAAGCAAACTCAAATACCAGCCCCAGTGAACCGAAAGAAATGAGGGCTTCTTGTACCATTGCAGTGGGTGGGTGACCTCTGAAAAGAAATGCTACTCCATCAGCTCTGAGCAGAGGGAGGAAGTGGGGAGCCCAGGGCAGGGCAAAACCCCGGGCACAGGTGGGGCGCAGCGACCCCCAAGGAATCGACGAAGGGAGCCAGATCTTAGCCAAAAGAGGAGCGTTAACATGCACTGCACCGAACCCAACGCCACTAAAAATGACTGCGTACATTATGCAGAGGGATTTCTGGATTTCTTTCAAGTAATTAAGTTTCGATTTCTTGCATGTATTTCAGTTGCAGGAAGCGCCAGGCGCCCTGGATGGCAAAAGTCTTCATTGATTGCTCCAATGCTTTAAGTTTGATTTCGTGACTGGACTCAACTTGGAGAAGAGAGAGCAGCACCCGGACCGGGACAATTTACTGCGACGAAAAATACCGGTGTCGCTGGGGGGCAAGGGAGCGCAGCGGGGCTTGCTGCGGACAGAGCTCGGGGTCCGCTACCGCCCCACCCAGAGGCGCCCGGAGGGGGAGGGGACGAACAGGTGTGCGGCCCGCGGTGCGCGCGCCCAAGCGAGTGCGCGCGCGCGGGGGTGCGAGCGCGTCTGGAAGCGGCGCCCGGGCTCCGGGGCGTGCGGCATTGGGTACGAGAACCGAACCCTTCCCTGCGGCTGAGTTGTAATTTCTTGGCGCCTGTCGTGTTTGCTCTAAGGGCTGGTGGACTCCAGTGGGTCCAATCAGCTGTCCCCGCGTGCAGGCTGCTCGCCACACTCGGCCTCAGCAAACCTACCCGGGAAGGCGACCGGGAGCCCGCGGGCACCCAGCCGGCCCGGGGCTGCACCCCACGGCCCCTTCCTCCCCGGCTGCCTTATTTGAAATTGTCCTCTGCTCCCTTCCCTCCACCGGGGACAGGGGGGACCTTTGCTTTCCTGTCTACGGTGCCTCCTCTCAGTCCTAGTCCCCGCCTGGCCGCTCTCCCCAGGCCAGAGCCCGCGTGGAGCCTGCAGACCTCTGGCCTCGGCGCAAATCTCTTCCTGTCCCTAGGGTCCCCACCCGACCCCCCATAGCGCCTATAGCCACTTGCTTTTGTTCCCCTCCCTTCGCCCTGCTTGGTTTTGATGGGAGGGCGGGGGGTGGGGGGGGGGCTGATTCGAGCCCAGTTTCGATCCAGAAGGGCCTGGGAATGGCGAGTGCCCAGGTTTCGGGACACTTGCTGACCGAGAGGAGGCTGTGCCACGGGCGCGGGGGGCGCCTGGCACTGGGACGCAGGAAGGAGACCTGGGTCTCACGGGGAGCCAGTGGAGAGGGAAGGTGAGAAACAAACCGAGGAGCAGTGGTGGCCTGCTCGGAAGAGGAAAGCTGCGTGGAGTAAAAGGCACCCATCCCTCCTGGGACGCGGCCCCTTCCTCAGCGCGGCAAACCCAGGACAGCCCTGCTTCCCCGCCGGCCCTCTGCGCCACGTCTGGTGTCAGCGACAACTCCCTCCTTCCTCCCTCCTTCCCGCGGCAGCCGAGGCCGGGGGCAGGTTTATCTCCCACACACTTCTGCCCCGAGCTGCCGGGTCCGGAGAGAGCAGATCGGAGGAGAGGAGATGGGGTGGGGGTCCGCCCTTTCCCCTTTTCCTCCCCCAGACCCCTCTCACCGAGATAGAAGTGGAGCATGGATAGGGTCAAATCAGTCCTTTAAGAGATCGTCCTTGCAGTCCAACTCCATTCTGATTGAAATGCAAAATCACACGGCCTTTAATGGATTAAAATTTAATAAAACACATTAGGTTCGGTAAAATATGAATGCACTGCTTAAAATTTTAATAGTAAATTAGGACCCAGATACCGGGAGGAGACAGTGATTTCTCCCCTCGGGATGACTGCCGGCTGATTTTGGGGTGAGGGGGGTGTCTACAGCAGGGACCCCGCTGGAGTAGCTTGGGAGGAACCTCCGGCGACTCCTTGCCTGCCTGCAGGGAAGCTGCTCACATCTGTCCGCTTCTGGCGGCGGGTGGGACAGAAGCTATTGTCAAACAAAGAGGCTTGGCAAGAAGAAAGGCACTCCTAGTGTGTCACACGGGTAACCATTTCCCATTTCTCTACTTTTAAAAAAAATGACTTTGTTGTGTTCGGGTTGTCAGGCAGGTCTGTAGGTGTGCCGAGGGGCCAAGTGTGTGCTGAGGTCATGGGAAGCGGATTTCAGACAGTGGGCCATTCCCTGCCACCCTAACTTTAAGTGGCCCCCATGACCTGCAGGGCTGGAGTCGTCCTTCCTCGGTGAGCGGCTTCCACACTTGCGGGAGCATTTCGCAGCCAAGTCTGTGGGCAAAACGGAAATGGGTTTTACTGACATCCCTGCAAAGACAACCCTGGAAGGAGTGATTGCAAGATTGCAAGTCGTGCTGATGAAGGAAGAATTGCGTTTTCCCTCCAGTGCACCCAATCACTGCTGTTCATTTTTCACTCTGAGTGAGAAAAAGGAGAAGTCTAACTCTGTGTCTATTTTTTTTTTTAATGTGTGTTTTTCAGGGGAAGGGAATACAAGTAAATAAACTCCTGTATTGCTCAACAACTACATATCAATTTTATCTCAAATTGACAATTAGCATAAAGGGTGGCCTTGTTTTCCTGTCTGGAATTAGAGATATTGCTGAGACTGAGATTTTAAAAAAAGTTATATTGAAATTAATTTAATGATATATGAATTTTAGCCATCAGGAAAATATTCTCCTGGGAGTTGTCCTGCTTAAAATAGTTTCAGTCAATAAACTCCATATCAAACAAAGTTTTTCCAGGCATTTCAACAGTGCCCTCCTTATTTCATGAATTTATTATACTACCTTATTTACCATATGAAGTGGTGACAAGTGTTTAGCATTTTGGAGATCAGTTGTCAGTTGCTATTAAAATCAAGATTAATTCATATTAACGATATGCATTTCTCAATACTCCCAGGTGACAACATACATTAAAGCAACTATTGCAAGTAATTAAGCTCAATGAATGGGGAGGGGACAGGGAGAGGTTCATAACACCCCCCAAATATTTGATTTTGCAATCCAAGTTCAGCAGACTGTTGCCACAATAATGCTTGGGAAACTCCTCAGGGTTGCTTTTCACTTTACATCTAATTAGGCACCTAATGAAAGAGAAGAATTTTTTCCCCATGTGGTTTTTCTCCTTGATATTCTTATGCCTTTATTTAAACTCATAAACACACTGTTTAGGACGTGCAATACCCAAAAGTTTCTACTGTGATTCACTTAGTATTATGATCTGGGGCAACTAGGTGGATGCAGACATTTGTCCTCCCATTAACTTCCCTCCTCTCCTCTGACTAGTCTTTTGGCCCTTATACAGTACTGGTAGAAAACATATCCAAAATATTTTAATGGATTTTTATGAGGCTTTAGAGATGCTCAACAGTTTATACTAATTAGACCATCCAAAGCCTTTTGAAGATTAAGCAAATTGGACAACCCTTGTTAATTAGAACATAATTTAAAGTTTGAAATTATATCACTGATGAAGCAGTCTAATTAGTATGACGATATGTTAATGGACCAGTGAGACACAGCAACAGTGGAGTTTGGTGTGAACCTCTCCAAGGCTTGCACGAAAATTCTCCCTCCTATACCGACATTAATAAAAGATTTCTATAGACTTCAGCCTTTCCACGGTGACATACAATTTATAGTACACACAATGCATTAGCCCATAGTGCTGCTCAATTTTTTCACTATTATGAAAACTAATAAATTCGTCAAGCTGAATTAAGCATACAAATCAGATGAGGCATAGCAGATTACACAGTGAAGCGCGGTGTCTCCCGAGCCTAAATGAAATTTCAATCTAATAATTCCTTCCTGGCCCAGTCATAATTTGTTTAGAGATGTTGTTCTACTTCTTTCAAAGCGCTATTCGCACTATAATTAAATGATACTCAGGCTTTTAACTTTGATTTATTTCGTTTCTCAAAGCTTGAGACAGTGAGAGCTGTACAATGTCATTTTTTTTATTTCCTTGTAAATTACCCTGGCTGCTGTTGAGATAGAAATTAAACACCTAAGCATTTACTTGAACCGTCCGGCGCAAGCCACATTCATTCACGTCAACACCCCCTCTGCAGCCCGGTGTCCAGGCTTCTCCGGCTCCTGCTCGGGAACACTGCTGGTTGGAATCCCCTTCGGCTACTATTTATTATGTTTCTCCACATGGGGAGGAGAAAGGCAAACCCGGGAGCAGCGCCGGCAAAGCGCAAGGAGGTTAAGGACCATGGACAGAGCCCGTCGCCCGCCGTTTGCTGCCGCCTTCTCAAGACTCGGGCGACTTGGGAAGACTACTCCCAACTTGAACCTGTCGGCCCGCCCCGCTGAGGTCAGGGGTGAACCCGCGGCCCCCTACTCGCTGCCGCCGCGGGGCTTCCGGGCACTGACCACTCGAGGGCTCCCCCTTCGCCACGCTCCTTCCCATTCTGTTTTGTCCCGGCGCGCGCCAGCGCCTCTCAGGCCTGCCGCCTGCTCTCGCACCTGCCAGCCTTCCCCAGGCAGCGTGTGCCTGCACCTGCTCCCAGCCACCCCTGTCCGGGTCGGGCCGCCCGCGGGCTCCAGTGTCCGCGTCTCGGGGCCTTCTCACCCTCTCCTGCACCCCACTCCTTCTGCGCTCCTGGGAAGTGACAGCAGCCCCCAATACCGAGGACTTAAGTAGAGAGAATGCTTAGGGATTGTGTGTGTGTGTGTGTGTGTGTGTGTGTGTGTGTGTGTGTGTGTAGGAGAGGCGGGAGAGGTTGTCTCCTTCTACAGCTGGAACAGTGTGTGTCCAGTTCTAAGAAAAGTGGTCCCCACTGGGACAAAAGTGGGAGCAAAGTGTTGGCTAAAAATAGGCTATCTCTGAGCGGAGTGGCTGTGGAAATGAAGATAAGTGGGGCTTGTGCCAGCCCCTGAGGGCGCGCGCGCGCGGGTATGTGTGTGTGTGTGTGTGTGTGTGTGTGTGTGTGTGTTGGGGGGGGGGGAGTTCAGCAGCACATGCGCTCTGTGATCTCTGGCCCTGCCTCTCCCTCTGTCAGTTGCCCCTTCCTTCTTTGATTGTGGCTAATGAAGAATAATAAATCCAGTGGCAGGGTTAGCCAGTGGATCCGCCCAAGACCTCACTCACACTGAACTGGATACAGGGAGGAGGAGGAGAAATATCTGGAGGAAGAGGAAAGAGGGTGGAGAGGAGCGTGTGTCGATGGTGGTGCTGGGGGAGTACACGGGGACTAGGGGCGGGGGAAGTCGCATGCGCATAGGCGACCCGGGCCGGCTCCGCGGCCGTCCAATCCGCTGAGAGCTACGAGAAACCGAGTGAGAGAAAGCCCTGCAGCCCTGTCGACCCCCGTGTCTCTTCGGCCGAGGGGGTGCAGAGCAGAGCGCCAGCCGCTGCGCTCGCTGGGCGGAAGCGCAGAGTAGCTCGGAGGATCCGGGTCGGGGGCAGCGTCTGGGTCCACTGCTGTGGCCGGGAGCCAGGGATCAGGGTCCTCTGAGCTGCCAGGAGGGGCGGGCTGAGTGGGGGCGGAGGCCTGGAATTTAGCGGTAAGCAGGAGGCGGGAGAGGCAGGCAGGTAAGAGGCGTTCCTAGGAGTCTAGGGGGAAAAACCCACCCCCAACTTTATTTAGGAGTTTCTTTTCCCGACGAGGCAGGGTCTGGGCGGAGGAAGCGGGAGGGGCCGGAGGCCGGCTCCAAGGTAGGAAGTGCCCCGCGACTGGAGCGCAGACCTGGCCAGTGGGGTGGGGTGGAGCAGGGACACCGAAGTAAGTAAAGCTGCGGGGCGCCGGGAAGGGGCGGTGGCAGCAGACCGCGCGCGGGAGCTGGAAGGGGAAGTGGAGGGCGCGGCGGGGGAGCGGGTGTCAGGAGAGCGGAAAGGACCCGAGCCTGGAGGGAGCAAAGAGAAAGACGGGGCGACACTAGAATCCGAGCAGGAGAAACTGGCTCTTCCTGGCAGGGGAGGGCGGAGGCGCGAGGGAGGGAGGGTAGGCGGGGGCGGGAGTGCGGGGGCAGGCGCGGGGAGAGGGGAGTATAACTCAGCGGCCGCGAGGCGCAGGGGCAGTTTCGGGTGCCTAGGTCTGCAGCCGGCGCCAAGCGGAGCCCGAGATCGGCTCGGACGGACAGCGGAGCCCGCGGAGGAGCGCGTCAGCAGGGCCAGGCGTGCGGAGCTCCGAGGGGCGGCGGGTGAGCGAAACTTTGCACCGCTGTTCCCCGCTCCCGCTCGGCACTGCCCAGGAGGATCCCGGCGGCCCGGATCAGTGCGTGCGCGGCGGGCCAGCGCCCCGGCGGGCTGGGAAGATGATGATGATGTCCCTGAACAGCAAGCAGGCGTTCAGCATGCCGCACGGCGGCAGCCTGCACGTGGAGCCTAAGTACTCGGCATTGCACAGCGCCTCGCCCGGCTCCTCCGCGCCCGCGGCGCCCTCCGCCAGCTCTCCCAGCAGCTCGAGCAACGCGGGCGGCGGCGGCGGCAGCGGTGGGGGCGGTGGAGGCCGGAGCAGCAGCTCCAGCAGCAGTGGCAGCAGCGGCGGCAGCGGCGGGGGCTCCGAGGCGATGCGAAGAGCGTGTCTTCCAACCCCACCGGTGCGTATTTCTGCATAATCACCGCTTAAAGGCACATTTTGACAGCCCCCTTTATCTGCTTGATGTTTTTTTCATGTCTGCACAGCAAATCACCCCACACCTCCAACCAAATTGCCCCCCCTCTCTCTTATGTATTCAGCGGGCCTTTCCTTTCATATTAATTTTTATGACCTGGGATGTTGCCCGCGCGCGTGTTGTGTTGTTTGTAGGTTCACTCTCGTCCTCCTCGTGCACTCGCGGCTTCTCGGGCTGGCTTCCGTCCTCTCCTCCTCCTCGGCTGTTTTCAGGATGATGACTGTTATTACGATTAATTATTATTATTTTAGCGTTCTGAGGATGTTCTAGGCGCGGCGGCGGAGTGGAGCTCGGGGCCGGGGCTTCCGGAGAGCGAGCGCACAATTCCCTGCTGAGCGTAATGTGTGCCTTTTACTTGCAATTGCAGAGCAATATATTCGGCGGGCTGGATGAGAGTCTGCTGGCCCGCGCCGAGGCTCTGGCGGCCGTGGACATCGTCTCCCAGAGCAAGAGCCACCACCACCACCCGCCCCACCACAGCCCCTTCAAGCCGGACGCCACCTACCACACTATGAACACCATTCCGTGCACGTCGGCTGCCTCCTCCTCGTCGGTGCCCATCTCGCACCCGTCCGCGCTGGCCGGCACGCACCACCACCACCACCACCACCACCACCACCACCATCAGCCGCATCAGGCGCTTGAGGGCGAGCTGCTGGAGCACCTGAGTCCCGGGCTGGCCCTGGGTGCCATGGCGGGCCCCGACGGCGCCGTGGTGTCCACGCCAGCTCACGCGCCGCACATGGCTACCATGAACCCCATGCACCAAGCCGCGCTCAGCATGGCCCACGCGCACGGGCTGCCCTCACACATGGGCTGCATGAGCGACGTGGACGCCGACCCCCGGGACCTGGAGGCATTCGCCGAGCGCTTCAAGCAGCGGCGCATCAAGCTAGGGGTGACCCAGGCCGACGTGGGCTCCGCGCTGGCCAACCTCAAGATTCCCGGCGTGGGCTCGCTCAGCCAGAGCACCATCTGCAGGTTCGAGTCCCTCACGTTGTCGCACAACAATATGATCGCGCTCAAACCCATCTTGCAAGCGTGGCTCGAGGAGGCTGAGAAGTCCCACCGCGAGAAGCTCACCAAACCCGAGCTCTTCAACGGCGCGGAGAAGAAGCGCAAGCGCACGTCGATCGCGGCGCCCGAGAAGCGCTCTCTGGAAGCCTACTTCGCCATCCAGCCGCGGCCCTCCTCCGAGAAGATCGCCGCCATCGCCGAGAAGCTGGACCTTAAGAAAAACGTGGTGCGCGTCTGGTTCTGCAACCAGAGGCAGAAACAGAAAAGAATGAAATATTCCGCGGGCATTTAGGAGACCCTCGGCCTCTCCAGGGACAGCCCCCTCCTCATCTCCTCTTTTCCCTCCCTCTCTCTCCTGCCTCTTTTCTTTCCACTTTTGGCAACCAGAGATAATTCCAGTAAATGTGAATCCAGAGAGAGCAAGGATTGGAGAGCGAGCGAGCGAGCGAGCGAGCGAGCAACTGAGCCCCAAGCCCGGTGAGAATGTGAACCGACTCCTCAAAGGAAAGAAAAACAAAAGAAGGGATTTGTCCAGTTGTAGCAAAGTTGTCCCTTTTATCCCCACCCTACCCGGAAAAGGCACCTCGACTTCTTCAGAGGAAGTCTGGAGCCGGCTGTTTGCAGGAAAGCAGATGAGACAGCCTTTTGAAAGGCCCCCAGAATGATCAAGTAAGGTTTGTTTTTATTCCTAAAGACACCCTCGTTCAAGTTTAAAAGTACACTTTGCAGCTATTTTTCAGAAATAGAAATTGATTCAGGACTGAGACTTTAAACTAGAGTTGATGCTTAATGTGATAGAGACATCTCTAAAGTATTTTGAATTTTAAAAAAAGATGGCAGATTTTCTGCATTTACACTGTATATTATATATATATTTTTATTGTGGCTCCTACCCCCTTCTTCCTTCTCTGAAGTGTTAATGCTTAAGAAAGGAGTTGCGCCTGCTGTGTTCACTGATCTTGAAAGCTATTATTAGATTATTGCCAACAACCCTCTGTAAATTATTAATTTATCTCTCTAGGAACTTAATTTGTGCACATTCTAATTAATTAAACTTCTTTAGTCTAAAAAATGAGGGAAACGTATGGTTAGTGAAGTTAAAAATTTTTTGTTTGATGAGTTTGTTGAATTTTTATAGCTTTCCTCTTATACTGTGTTTCTTTTGGCCCATTTGTATATTCTCACTTTGAATGAAGACTGTTTTTCCTTTGTTTTTCCTGGTAGTGTTCTGATTTGTGAGTTGACACTCAGTAATGGATGTCTTAATCGTGTAGACCTGATTCACTGTCCAAAGGATTGTTTACTTTGTTACATATTTAATGGGGATTCCCACATTGTCCCCGCCACACACGCGCTCTCTTACCCTTACACACACACACACACACACACACACACACACATACACACCTCTAATGGGAAGAAGTGAAGCAGTTGGAAGCATGACTTATAATGCATCAATTTTCTAGCTTTAGGTGCATTTGCCACTTGGTGTTTTATCCTTCCAGATTCTAAGATTTCACCAAGGCATTTCAGTCTTCTAGTTTTCAATTGCTTTGTTAACTACATTTCAACATTTACAGGAATCCTTCAGTTTTTCCTTTTGGAGGTTTGTTTGTAGAAAAACTAATTTGAACTATGAGAAAGACAGTGCACTGCTTGTAAATTCACATGGTTTGGTAGAATTCTTTTGGAACAAAAAAATTAGGTACATGATGACTGGGACCTTCTCTATTGTAAATATTTCATTCAAAATGATGCACATATAGATATATTCTTACAAATTTTGCTGTATTGCTGTTCCATTTGAGGCTCTCTGAAGTCTTGAGTTCTGTATATGATCTGGTTTCTTGTTTTTGTTAATAGATGGTTTATTTACTATGGTAATGTATTATTTTTGGTGTTGTTTGATTGTCTTTCATTGAAGAGATGATTTTAATGTTTTATTGGCAAAGTATGCTGCTTTTTCATTAAAACATGCTATTAAAATTAAATGGTGTTTAAAATGTGATGTTTTTAATCATCTACATGGAAATTACTTCAATGGGGCTTTTTAGAAGCAGAAACATTTTGATGGCTTATCATGGAGTGGTTGTTATTAAAGTCTGACTTGGATTTAGTAGAGGGTGTTTCTCCAAGAGAATATAAAAGAATACGGTTTTTAATAGCCTTCTAATAGCCAGAGCTCATCTCACAGGGTGCTTTGTTTTTCTGCCTAGAAAACTTGGCTACAAATATGTCCCTTGAAGTCTCTCCCCAGATCTGCAATAATTCTGCAAAGAGAATCTTTGTGAGCAGAGGTATTGCATGAGGAAAAGGAAGAAAGGAACTCAGTTCAGTTTTCAGCAGCACTGGGAGACTGGGTGTGGCAAGAGTCAAGGCCTGGTTGGCAATAGAGTAGGATAACCTGGGTGAGGCCTAGGGGCTAGGCCACCAGAGTTCTCAGTTTAGTCACCACTCCTGGAGAGCAGTTCCCCAAATCCAGAGCAGGAACACCTAGGTTACCAGGTTATGAAGTGAAGTCAGCTATCTCTCCCTCTCCTCTCTCCTCTCTTCTCTCTTTCTCTGTCTTCCATAACCTTTAAGGATGCTCACATCTGCAGTAGGTGAAGGGGTTGAAAAAGAAATCCTGGGTGGTTAGAAGGAGCAAATTTTTGCCCCCTTTCTATAACTCACCCCAACACCAGAGTTGCTGGAAGTCTGTCTAAATGTTGTCTGTCACAAAGAAATTTTCCCCATTTGATACACAGACTTTTCTTTTTTTCTGATTCTAATTTAAAGATGCCTCCTTTCCTATTTTTATAATTTTCAGACATCCTACAACAATTGCACAATATACTAGGTTGTCAAGTTATTTTTTCAGGAAAGCTCTGGTTTAGATACTTGCATTATTAATGATGAGAACATCATTCTAATCTATAGGTCCAACAAGAAAGAGGAACCAGTTCATTCCCCAGGGGTAATTCTGCTAACCTCCACTGTGACTCTTTAATATGTAACTGTCTTGAGATGTTTCTTATTTTGAGGATGAGGCTAGAAAATATGAGTCAATGAAAATTGTTATAGTGACTCAAGTTGGGGTTAAATGTTGCTGAAAAACTGATTTTCAGATGTACCAAAAAAAGTTGTGAAAGTTGGATGGATAATGGGTGGAGGGACTTCTTTTTCTATAACCAAAATCCATGTGTCCAGTTAGAAATAATGAAATACATTGCATATATGGCTAAGGAAATATTGAAAGTTGTAAGGATTTAAAAGAACTGTGAATTCAGACATAATACTATTGATGGCTTAATTGTATTCCTATATTTTGGAAGCTGAAAGTCCCTTCTTCCATTCCATCCCCTATTCTTAGCTTCAGTTTTCCTGAACTTCTTTTTCAACAGCCGGCCTCCGGTCTCACTCGGCTGGGCACTGGTTTCAGTACCACGGATAGTAACCACATGACTCAGCCCTACTCTCAAGTTTGACCGTGCAGTTCCCGCCCGCTGGGGAACTTCCTGCTTGCTTACTCTTTCCAGAGTGGAAAAAATGAATTAAATGGCTTGATTGTGTAGCAAATCAGGCTTGCTGGGCTGGGATAACAAGTATCTTCAATGAATAAGACCTCTTTTCTGTTTGTGGCTGTTACCAAAGGGTCTAGGATATGTGCATTAAGAGAAAGGGGAGGAGTCAGGGGGAAGAAAACACATGTAATACTTTTCTTTCTACAAATATGACATCTTTAAACAAAGGGGGAAATCCTGTGGAAGTGGTAGAAATTGCGAACTGTACTAACTAGAAGTAGAATAGGTGTCCTTCTTAGTGCAGTTTGAGGTACATGATAGCTTGCCTATATGCATGTTAGTCCAAGATTTTTGTGAGGAAAGTAACTTACAGCAACTATCCATTTACTTCAGAGGAAGTGAAGTTGAGAGTGAAGGCCTGGATTCCCACCCCTACCCCCTTTCACCAAATGTTCTTTGTCTACCATGTTCATAGACTTTCAAAACTGTATCACATTTTATGTTTGTCTTCTCTATGTATATAAACCTTTCTTGCCTACAAGTTGAAAATTATATCCATTATTTAAGCCTGCTTAAATGTGTTTGTTTCATGGGAAAAGCAGAGTTTTAGAAAGAAATATATTCTGAAAGTTTTTATTAATGAGAGTTGCAGAGATATCCCAAAACAAACCTAAGAGATTTGGAGAAAACAGGATTGGTCATAAAGAAGAAATTAAAGGTAAGAATAGAACAAATTGTTGAGACTATCCATTTGGTATGGATTTTCAAAATCCTCAGATGGATAAATAGCAAATTGAGGCTGAAGATCTTTGTCAAATCCACTTGGCATTGATGACTCATTTTCTAATCTTATTTCTTCAAGACCCACAATTACTGTTTTATTGGAAAGAGATATTTTACGTAGTGACCTAGCAGCACAGCTAGTCATCCCCAATTTGACATTTCAGAAATATATAGAATATTTTTTAAACTTCTCATAAGGCAAATGATCCAATTTTTTTGTTCAGTGTTATTATCTAAATCTAAACTAGAATGGAATAAATGACTAACAACGAAGATCATGTAAGGCCTGGTTGATATCTAAGTACTCTCTACACCAATTGGATTGCAACATTATCTGGAAAAATGCAGTTTCCTTTGGATAATTGACATAAAATCAGTTGGTCAATTCTTTATCAGATTAAGTTTCATTGACACATAGCTTGAGGGAAAATAATGGAAATATGAAAAAAGCAAATGAAATAAGATCTGTACTCACTGTAATACCCTTCTGTTTCCTATAAAATATATTTTAAAAATAAATAATAATACACATCTAAGTCTTTTCACTCTCAAAGACAGATTCTGGGACCTCTCTTTGCCAAGAGAATTAGAATTTGGGGGATAAAATGCTTTATTTTAAACTTTCAATTAATGGATTCCTTTTGATTTAGCTCTTGGGGAAGCTCTTAAGGAGACAGTAGAAAAGGCATTAAAATTTGTACTTGATTTTAAAAGGTATATTATTCAGAGGATAAAGCCCACATTTTTCTAGGCAAGCCATTACATAAATTTAGAAATTCATCTTTTCAATTGTTTGGTGAAAACAATTTATGTCTCTAGACAAATGGTCCTCATTAGAACTCAAAACTTCACTTACTTTTTAGTTTGCCTTGCAGGGAAGGAGGGGCTGCAACAGAAGGGGAAGGAAAGTTGGATTGGTATCCTGATAGGACATAAAGGAAGACAAAGGTTCCAGATGATTATCATGATAGAAATATTCCCCAAGTCTACATTTGTCAGGAGACAGATTTATGGCCATGAGAAAAAAAATAAAGTCACTAAATTCTTCCTACTTTGCCCCTTTAAAGAAGCCATTCCCAGTATTGAAAGGCTATTAGGAGCGAATTAATAAATTACACAGCAAATTATTAAATCCAGATAATTACAAGGAATAAGTAAGTAATCATTAGTTATCTCAGCTAATTACTGTGGGTCAGAGCCAGCCAGAATGTGAAATCCTCCTCGGGAATTGAAATTAACTTTGCACAGTGAGTCTCTCTGCTTGACATCCCTAGTCTGTAGGCACATGGCAGCTCCCTTGTGAGCCAGTCTTTCTATTTAACTTGGAGAGAATAGAAATAAAATTAAGTGGCGACGTGATAATAGGAAGCCGCTCAGAAAGCAAACTGTGGGTTTTATTCTGTACTTTCAGTGCCTGGAGATGAAAAGCTGTATTTACACCAGTTTCAAAAAAATTCAAAGCACCCTAGTTGAGATGGGCTCCCAGCACACACATACACACACACACACACACACACTGGTGTGACAGATTAGTAGCACAGGAAGTCTCAAAAAGAGCAAAGGTTTCTTTGAGGGTGTGTGTGTGTGTGTGTGTGTGTGAAAGAGAGAGAGAGAGGGAGAGAGAGGGAGAGAGAGGGAGAGAGAGGGAGAGAGAGGGAGGTGGGGGCGACAGTGAAAAAGAAAGAAAAAAAAAAGAAAATATTACTCTGCTTTCATCCCACACAGTGCAAAGGTGTCGAAAGTGCAGCCTGGTTTAATAAGGTTTGTTTTGTTTGGGTAACAATGTGCTTTCATCTTGCCACAGGAAGAACCAGCTTAGTACAAATGTTGTCTCTTGTTGATCTTTCGCCAGATGCTTTAAGAACTGATGTCACTTTTTTCTGTGTAGAATCACTTTCTGAGGCCAGCCTCCAGTACCCTGTCTCCCTTCACTTTCATCAACCCCCACCCCCCAGGACTTCTCAAAGGGCAGAGCAGACGGCCAGGCCCCGTGCCTGTTGGGAAGTGGCAAATGTGTCCATGTGATAGGTGATTATGTGTATCACAGGGCTGGGCAAGGCTGGGCAGACCAAGGAAACTGCTGTTAATATATTAAAATGAGGGGGGATCTAAGAGCTTTTTTTTTTTTTTATCAATTGCAATTAGATGGACAGTCTTTCCGCTCATTCTCTGCTCTAGTCTGGGATGATAATAAAAATTTAATGAAGCCTGGGACCAGCAGAGAGCTCTGTCTAGGGACTGTGGAATAGAATATTTTAACTGTACATTTATACCAACTGTCTGGCTTCCAAGACGTGACTGCTTTTAATCTCGAATTAGAAAACCACAGACTTGAAATTAAATATTAGATACCCTCGGACCCCCGTCCTTTCTGAAATATTGTCACGACTCTGTTTTCCTCCATCGGCCCGGAACACACGTATCTTAGGGTCTCCAATTACATTTCCGTGAATAATAGATGGCTTTGATAGGGTGCAGTATTCTGGTGCTTTTGTTTTTTTTTTTTTTTAATAGAGTTAATGCAATATTAATTGGCTGTAGATGTTATAAGAATGCACAGCCCCCTTTTCAGGAACAAATCGATGAGATAGGGATGCCAGAGAGCGCGGAGAAAGCTTTTCCCCAGCCCAGGTCACTTCTTTGTGGAGGGGACCTTCTCGGCGCTGTGGGGAAGGGACGGGGCACGGCGAGTCCCGCGGCCCCGACTGCGCCGGCTCGGCGGCCGGGAGAGAGGAGTGTGCCGGCGCGGGCGGAGGGAGAGGACGGGGACAGTAAGTGTGAGAAGCAGGCTCGGGCACGGCGGTCACCGAGGGCTGTCCTTCGCGCCACCTGATCCTTGCACCCACCCTCTAGCTTACCACCACTCTGCACCCGCCGCCTTGGATCGCCTGCCGGCCCCACCTCCCCTCTCCCGCAGGTCGGGGTGCAAGCTGGTGAGAGGCTGGTGGGGAGGGGTGAGGGTCGGAGTCCACAGGGGTGGGGGTGGGGGTCGGGGCAGAGCCGCCCACCCGCGCGGGGCGAGCTCGGGCTGGTCCTGCGTGGCCCCGGCAGCCAGCGCGCAGCCAGGACCCCGCGAGGAGGAGGCCGGGCGCCTCGCCCCCGCGCGTCTTACTAATCACGTCTATTTAAATTCTAGCGCGGTCCGCCGCGCTCTCGCCGGGAAAGCTCTGGAGAACTGGACCCATCAATTATTCTGAAAAAAATCCCAGACTACGAGAGGCTTCCAGCCTGCGGGAGGGAGGCGGCGGGAGGAGGTGGAGAACTGGCCCCTACCCCGCGCCCCTCCTCCCCGCCTTCCCAGCGCGGATCCCTCGTCGCGCGCTTAACTTCGGGGTTCTGGGGCCCCAGGGAGCTTGTGTGCCTCCGGAGGGTTTGCGCTTTTGTGGGCCGGGAGGCCTCGGGACCCGGCCTCGCTGTGCCCCTCAGCCCGCGGGGAAGGGTTTCAGTGCAGCCAGCTCAGACGCATCTCGCTTTCCTGGGCTGTCCCCCTGCGGCATCGCCAGCACCCCCACCCCTGACTTTTCTGCGGGGTCCCCGATGCGGGCCGAGTGGTTGGGGGCTGCTGGGCGCGGAGCAGGCTCTGCTCACCTTCTCCCGCTCCACAGCCTTGCAAGGATGGGACCTTGGGGACATTCTAGTTCAGAAGCCTTTTAGGAACCTCGATTTAAAGTCCTCTGGCACGCACCCCCCCACCCCCATTTAAGCTCCAAGATGCCCCGAGGCCGAGCAGCAAGCTGAGCGCGCAGCTGGACGCGCAGAAAAGACCGAGTTCGCTCTAAAGTAGGGGGGCGGTGAGCCCGGCGAGTAATTACCGCCCCCCGCCCGCCTCGCCGGCCCCCACGCCTGCACCGGATCTGCAGCCATTACTCCAGCTGTCAGGCGGCGGCAAGCACGCCCTCCCCCACCCCCAGACTCCTCTGTGGCTAACAGAAGCCGGCGCCCCCCCCCGCCCTCCCATGGCGTCTGGGTCGTGGTTCTTAAATTTTTGTTACACTAGTTCAGAAATACAATACTTTTCCTTCCTCTCCCTCCCACCCTTCCCACTTTCTGGACCCTGGAAACATATGAAAGTCTTATTTGTGTATATGGGTAAGTGTTGTGTTTTGTTGTGTTTTTATTGGATGGGGTGGGGGGGTCTAGGTTTCCCTGAGTAATTCCAAGCCACAAGAACATGAAGAGCATGTATCCAATAATTTTGAAAGAAGCCAACTGGCTTCTGGAATTCTTGTGAAATGCCGAAGTTGTCCTGTTAAATCAGTGGGGTTTGATTTAAAAATACAAGTTACTGATGGGTTTGCAAGTGACTGAAATGCTTACAGCCACACCCTCTGTATGGGCGGCGGGACAGTGTTTGTATTCTTGGGACGAGTGACTGGGGGTGGTGGGCTCACCTGGAGATGGGAGGTTAATGCACCTACAGGCCAGACAGTCCCGCTGTCCCGGTGGGTCACCAGGGCTTTGCTAAATGGCAGGGTCCATCCCGGGCATCTGGGCCAAACACAGGGGAGGCTCCCTGACTCCCAGAGGAGGTTTGGGCAGTTATTGGCCTGGTGTGTGAGGTGATGAGGGTGGCCGTGGGGGACAGCAGTCATCTCTAGGAAAAACAGTCACCTTAGGCTCCAGATTCAACAGCAGCCTGGGGCCCAGATACGTGGGGTAGCATTTCCCAGAAAGCTGGGACCTTGCCCAGACAAACGGCCTTCCTGCTCCAATCCTGGCCTCTTGATTTTCTGGTTGTGAGTGCACGGGCTTCTGTCCCTGGCAGGGGGCGTGGGGGCGGTGAGGAAGGGGGGTGGGGGGGTGCTGTCCCACCCTTGCTGGAGAGGGCCGGCTTGAGGCCAGCGGGGCCTGTGGCGTCGCAGGAGCAGCGGGGCCCGTGTGTAAAGGCGCCTGAGAGCCGGCCTGAGCCGAGCACTGACAGCCGGGAGGAGGCCGGCTCCGGCCCGCGGGCCCCGGCGCCCGGGCCTCGGCCTGCAGCCTCCGACACGAAGGGGCAGAACCCGCTACTTCGCTGCCATTTTCCTGCCTACGTGTCACCCGGGTAGCACGGATGGGTGGTTTCCAACAACGCACAGGCGCCCCCGGAGCGGTGCCCGGGGTGCGGGTGGGGCAGGGCGCCTGGGCGGACCTGCAGACTCACTCAGAGACCCCCCCCCCTCCTTGTCTGGCCAGGACACGCGATGCCCCTGGGAAGGGGCTGCGCCTCACCTCCGGAGGCATCTGTCAGGGCACCTGACTAGCTCTGGCCTCGTTGGCCACAGGTGTCCTTCCTACCTTTGCACAAAACCCGCACGCGGTCCCTTTTGGCGGCAGCACTTCTGGCTCCGAAGGTTGGTGGCAGTTGGTGACGTCCAAGGAGCAGCCGAGACCGGAGCTGCAGCGGGGGTGAGGGGTGAGGGGTTGGGCTGGGACCCACGGTCCCCTTGGGAACCAGGGCTCAGCGCTTTAGGCTCTGGCCTCTGCTGGGCCTCGTGGGGACCTCCCGAGGGGGCCGAGTCCCAGTTTGGTGGCAGCTCCGAGGTTCTAACAAACACGACTCACGAGCTGCCCAACTTGCCATGTCAGCCTCTGGAGTGACCACTGTCTCCCCCCAGAGGCCGGCCTTTGGGGAGGGCAGTGAGCGGGGCAGAGACCCCAGCCCCGGCCGTCCGGCTGGGCCTGCGGGGTCCTTCCGGGAGGCCGTCGTTTCTGAGGACGCGCGGGGCCCACGGCCTTAAGCGCCCCGGTCCCCCCGGCGGGCAGAGCCGCTGGCCCCCCGCACCGTCCTCCATCAACTCCTCACTCGGCGGCGCTGAGGGCTTTTAATTACAGTCTTGTCAGAGGGGCCCGTTCTTCCATTTGCTGGATCATTCCATCGATTCCCCCCCCACTCACGCTGCTTTCCTTTCCAGGAAGATAGTTTCTCCCCCGTGGGATTCGCTTGACATCTGAGAGGTGCAGAAGGAAGGGGCAGCGCGGCGGGGCGACGGGTGAGAGGGTAATGGGAGAGTGACCGCCGCCGGCCCGGGAGGGGAAGGAACGCTGAGGGTGACCACGTCTGTCCCCTCCCTGTCTCGGACAGTGGAGACGGGTGGGAGGGCTAGAGGAGCTGAAATGAAGCAGGAAGGGCACGGCCCGGGGGACCAGCCAGCCCCCCGTTGGCAGCATTCCCCATTAGTGCTGAGGCGAGAAGCCGGGGTACCCCGTACCCCGGTACCCCGCGAGGAGTCGTGCTAACACGTGTGCGTTCACTGTAAACAGAACCGCCAGGTCCCCTGAAGGTGACACGAGCCGTGTGCTCCGGACGGAGCGGGGGACATGGAAGAATAAGCAAATTGGCCCCCTGAGTTGGGATGTGGCAAACGGGGTGAGGCCGGAGTCCTGCGGGCTGGGACTTGGGTAGGAACAGAGCCCTAAGTAACTTTTTGGGAAAGTGGTTTTGGCCATCCAGTCCCAGTGTCAGCCCGGAGCATAACCTGGCCGGTGGCAGGCAGGGCGAGTGAGGGCCCAGGCTCCTCCGCCCACTGGTGGCAGGACTACAGAGGCCTCCCTGGGGGGACGTCCGGAAGGACCCCCCCCCACGTGTCCCTGTGGCGCTAGTTGGAGGGAGGGTGGGAGGGAGGAGTAGACGGACTTCATGGAAGATGAGGACAACTGTGTTTATTGTACCCCAACTCAAAACTCCTTCATAGCTCAGTGATGATAGTGGGCAGCATCCCCACGTGCCCCCATTGCACGCCTGGCCGTTAGCTAGCAGTTACTGCAGGATGGAATGATGGGGACAGTCCTGGGGAAACGGCTTTAACGCTCACCCCTTCACCCATCCCCCCCGCCCCGCCCCCTTCTCATTACTCTCGTCTCTCAAATGGCTTGGCCATTTGGTGTCACTGGTGGAAACAGCCCCCTTATTGAGGCAGGATGTCTGTATCAACTCTGACACTGCCCGGGAGTTGCTTACAAAAACGACCCCACACCCCCGCGGGTCCCTCACCCTTTCCGCCCCGAACTCCTTGGGCTGGAAGTTCTTTTCCGCTCTTCTTCCCACCTCACCACCACCAGCGGCATCTTCCCTCTCCCCCTGCTCGCCTGCCCTCCCCCTCCCTCCTCCTCCTCCTCCTCTTGCCGTCCTTCTCCCACGCTTCTCTCTCCCCCAGTCCTTTTGCAGGACCTGAACGATGTGTGAAACTAGGAATGAGATCTCAAGCGATTCCACAGTGAGAGGAGGCCAAAGAGCGATGGACGGAGCTTAGACCCCAGTGAGGTTGTCTGTCTGTGGGGGATGCAGGGATATGTGGGTGGGGGACACACAATGCCAATTTGGGTCCTTGTGAAGGATAGAGTCCTGGCTGCTCTGCCCGTCCTGGTGGGTGTGGGGTGCAGGTCTGAGGGAGGTGAGCCTGGTTGCTCTTCTTTTGTGAACCTCTTTAAGCACGTAGAGAAGATGCCAAGGACATTTTGACTCTTTTGGTTGAAGAGGCAGCACACATGCTCTGGAAGATAGCATATTTACTACCTAAACACACTGACTTTTAGATGGAAATGCCATCAGTTGTCTCTGCCCGGTTCTGTTGCAGATCTATTAATCATATCCACAAGGATTGCCAAAATGGCAGGGCTCTCTTCGCTTTTCAGTTTATACAGAAAAGAACATTTACATAAAGTCCTTAAGGCAAATAACTGTTGGGGCTCTAATTTATATCTGATCGAAAATTAGCCGTCATTATGCGCTCCATTAGCAGCGTCTTTAATGTGCTTCTAAGCACCATTTGTCAAGCGGCTTGTTAATATCCTTCAAGTCTTTAAAGTTGAGAGCTCATTAAAGAGTGCGCTCTGTTATTGATGTAATTTAGATGAGTTTGGAAGAGCAAGTACACCATGCCTTGAATGGGCAACCTCCAGAAGCCAGGGCGAGGGGGCATTTGGTGACTCAGTTCACTATTAATGATTTCCCAGAAGCCTTCACATTCCGTTGACAGCAGGGCCTGGGTCCTGCAAAGGTGTTTCTGAAGGCCTACTCCCCCTGACGTGGGTGTAAGTTATTCATTTCTCTGGGAAGACCTGTGCTTATCATTAATGTTTTTTAGTTTTTTTTTTTCCTTGTCAACTCATATTTACTCTGGCTCCCTGAACCTCCTGAGAAGGGGTGGAAAGTAGGAAAAAAAAAATGGGCCCTATTATAAGGTCCTTTATAGGAGAATTTACCTGTTTTCTTTTCCTTTTCTTCTTCTTCACACCTCTGTCCCTTGTTTAGAATTTCCTGAGGTCTGCCTTTTACCCTACAGGGCGGAGGAGGTAAATATCCACTGAGAAAACTATAGGCCTAAAGACAGAGATCCTGCCCTTGACCGTATTTTGACGGAGGTACAGTAAACCCGCTTAATTATGTACATATTATTACATTATCTATCAACCACCCCATCAGAAGAGCATAAAGGCCAATAAATTACCTCAGTTATTTATCTAAAAATCCATATATTTTGTCATTTTCTTTCTGGAGGAGATTATGCTGGTGTAACATAATAAAGCAAACCATTAGCACAGCCAGAAAATTGCAATTGAGTGCAACAATAATTCCACTAGCAGGAATAAATAACAGCTAGAAAGCTGCATTTTTGTCCTGGATTTTCTGGTGGGTTGTGTTAGCCTCCTTTTGATTTGAGTCTTGACTGTGTCTATGAATGCTGCTTTCAGGGGGTTAGCCTCATTCCCCACTTCTAAATCTTACATTAACATACACACATTCAAACCACCATGCTTTTTGAACCCCACTTCTATCTCTACTCTAAATTCCCTTCCCCTTCTGAGACCTTCTGGGGACTCAGAGATGAATGCAAAGTAATTAAAGGCATTAGGCATTTTATTCTCTCCTCTAAATTTCCAAGATTCTTTCAGCCTTGGACGCTTGTGTGTGAAGATGGCTCTACTTTATCAGATTGCAGTAAAAATAAAACTAAGAGTTTAAGAACTGGACCTTGGCGGGCGCGGGGTGCGGGGTGGGGATTCAAATACTCAAAAGTTTTCTCTGGACGCTCTGGGCCTTTCTCCCCCTCCAAGAACCGCCTCTCATTTTCATCATTTGCTGAACAGTTTATTCTTGCACTCCACACCTTAAACGAGTTCATTACTTACACACGGAGGAAGAGAAGGGAGAAAGAAAGATATAATAAGATCAATCTAAGGACATATTGAGGTCATATAACAGCACAAATATTCTCAAGTGCTCTGTATAATGTGCAGAGGGGATTTTGGGCAGTTTTATTGTGTGGTAGGATCCTCATCTCCGTTGTTTTTTACAGGATTCCTCCAGGCTAAAGTAATAAAGCGAGTAATTAGAATGCTAAAGACAGATGTAAATAACAGGAATGAGACAGCGGTGACAGATGAGCGGCTGGGTCAGGAGAGAGCCCAGTTGGTGGAAATGACATCGCTTCTCCGCTCCCGGCCCCTCCCCCACCCAAACCTTTTTTTTTTTTTTTTTTTTTTTTTCCCCTCTTTCGTCCTCTCTTCCCTCCTAGCTGTGGCCTCGGGCGGCCGACCGGGGACACCCCGGTCAAAATTGCATTGGGGAGGCGCAGCGCGGCTGCCATGTCCGGCGTCCGGCGCCTCGGGAGCCACAGGCTCGCCCCGCTGATGGGCCGCGAGGCGGGCGCCAGGCCGCGCCCGGGGCCCCCTCCCGGGCGGCGCGCACCGGCCCTGCTCCGGCCGCTGGGTGAGCGCGGCGGCCGCCAGGCCCTCCCTTCCGCCGCGCCGCCTCCAGGCCTTGGTCGCCCTTTCTCCCACGCCCGCGCCCCGAGGCGCCTCCAGCGCCCACTTGGGCCGAGGGTGCCCAGGCCTGCCAGGCCTGAGGCGGCGGGGTGGCCACGGACCCTGGCCTCCCGGGAGTCACTAGCGGAGAGTGATTCACTGGGCGTCGTCGGGCTCCCCTCCAAGGCCTCCCCGCGGAATCCAGCCTTTCCTGATGTAATTTTTACAAGTCTCCCAGTGCAGAGCCCGGGAAAACAACTCGGTGCCTTTTGCCAAAAAGATGTGACACTAGCAGTTTGCCTTGCCCAGGCCTGACCTACCAACAACTAGGCACGTGGGAGAGCAAATACACTAACTCATAAATGGGCCTCATTGCCCTCCAAGCGTTGAAATGGGCTGAGCCGTCCGGTCTTAGCTAGTTATATGGAAGTTTAAAAATGTAAGTGCTGCTTAACCACTATCTTTGACATCAGAGAAAGAAGAATGATCAGATCTGATGCAAACCTCACAGCAGGTCCTTTCCTCTCCAAAACCCCATAGGTAGATAACTGTCCTGATCTGGTTGCCGGAGCCCCTCTTATTCCTGCTTAGAAGAGCCAGGGTCCCCAAATTGGGGCTCATTCAGGTTTGAAGGTTCATTTTCAAGGGGAATGCCAATTCTAGAAACACGGCTGCCCTATGGAGGCGATGTGGTTAAGACTAGACAGAAGTGACGGTGCGTCTCTTTTTTGTTCCAGCCTTAGAGCATCAAATGCCTTCTTCATAGCATCAGTACTCCAGATTACACTGGACAAGCAGAATACCCCAGCGAGAGCCAGGCTAGGCGAGGAGGCAGCACTCCTCTCCCCTGGTGATGCTGGTACTAGGGGGTGTTCGCAGTGCTTGTGACGTGTGTGTCAGCTGAGGAATTCCTCCAGTACTTTCCAGATTATTAATATTAGTTATGACTACCATAGGTGCAGGAAGATAACCATTCCTCTAGATTTTTGAAGGAGGCTTGTAATCGAGTAAAGCAAAATGAGAAACATGTTTATCTATTTTCATCTTAATTTTCACTACCTAATCAATAAATGTATTTTCATCATTTGTATCAATCAATGCAATGGATGCATTTCTTAATCTGTTCTCTGCCTGATTTAGACATAATGTTGTTTTGAGTTAACATTTTATTTTCAAACAACTATCTCTTCCTTTAGAAGAACACTGGGAAATGTCTGCGGAGTATTTATGAAGCTGGTGTTGAGGGCATCATATTCCTCTTAGGCTCTTAGGTGAGCTCTACAGGCCAGAGTATAATGCTAAGACGTTGGTAGTGGCTGTAGCATTACAATGCTAAGGTTTAAGCAGCAGCCAACTAGAACCGGTTAGGTAGGCACACAGCTCCTAGTGGAGTCAGGTGTCAGACACTCCGGAGGTCAGGGATCTAGCAAACTGATAACCTGGGACTGAGAAACTAGTTTTTGATGTTTCAAGTAGGCAGGAGTTCAGCATGTAGAAAATAAAGGTAGAATGGATGCACAGGGGTGAAATGAACACAGAGTAGTTTTTCCTAGGTTCTTTTATACTTTTGGGATTTTATGTATGAATCTAGGATTGAAGGTATATTCCGGAAGTCTGCAGTTTGCTGCTCTATTCATGGGTTGATGAGATATGAGACCTGTCTTCCCTATATAGGATGCTTCCCTCCCCCTGTCAAGATTCCTGGAATTACTATTATATGTTAATTAGTGAATTAAAGATTTAAATCATAAATTTAACAAACTTTCATTGAGTTTCAGGTATTTTGAAAGATGCTAAGAATAAAAGACATGTTTTATCCCTGAAAAGCTTACAGATCTGGGGGGATAAAGACACCTGAAGAAAATGATGAGTAAATGATGAGAGCCAGGGATTAAATAAGAGTGCGATGGCAGTGGAGAAGTCGGAGCACCGAAGTACATTTCACCAGACGATGATTACGCCAACCCGCTTTCCTTCTCCCCGGCCACACACCCGGAACTGAGACAAGCACAGTGAAGAACTTCCTTTCTTTACAGCTTGTTTTGGCTTACATAAAACTATAATTCTTTGTTAAAGCCAAAGTGGAGAAATGAGGTAACTATAGTGGAAGTTCAGGGAAAGATTCTGTTTTGCCATCAAACTTTGCATGTATTCATCATTTCAATTAACATACTTTTTGAGATATTTGGTCTAGATTTTATGTTTATGAACATTTATTGTAAACAGTCTTATCTTACTGAAAACAATACTCCACTCATTATCCCTTTATTGAGAAAAGACAATTTCTTTTGGTTTCTAGAAAGCAGGATATTAGGACTAGAAGAGAAAGGATTTTCCTTTTTCCTTTTCTTCTTTTACAAAGATGATATGGTTTTATTTTTAGGATCAATATATTTTTAAGAAATTTAGGTTGTAAACTGAGCAAAGTTTCTCTTTTACTCTTTTTATGGACCTAGATTATTGTATTTTCTGTATTACTGCTTCAAAAACATTTCATTTTTATTATTTGCAAAATGTATCGGTTTAATATTTTGGGAAAGTGTTGTGTTTGGGAGAGAAACATCCAGTCCATGCTTTAACAAGTGTGGATGTGAACAGTGGTCATTTTACACGGTGTTAAGGTGATGATCGCATGTCAGAAAGCCTCAGTTATCTGTTTAAAATCTATTTCTGACTTGCTTTAATATGTAATAACCTGGCTCCACATTTCTCAGCAGCTGGGAGCTGGCCTGGGCAATGCAGCCCTGCAGGACTTGGCTAGGAGCCAAGCCACGAGAGGAGGCAGTGTGGAAGTCGGGTGAGGAGAATTAGTTAAGCTTTTAATTAACTCGCCCTTTCCTATTATAGGGATATGTAGAGACTCAAATCTTCAGTTATACTTCATATACTCAAACAAGGCCACATATTGACATAAGCAATAAAACAGTTGACTAAGCTTTACCTATGAGAGTACAGAGGTACAGCAGGCTTTAAAGAGATAGTCTGCAGACCTGGGCGCCTGCAAGAATTTGTGTGGAGACGTGGGGACCTGAGGCCCCTCAAGGAGCTGGGAGCTCTATTCCAGTCGGTGCAGCCACTCTCCAGAGCATGCAGGACCCAGGTGGGGCCGATTGAAGTCTAAGGCGTTTGAACACACTCAGCCAATGTGCTGTCTGTATTCCCATGTAGCTAACCTGGGCACATCTCAACAGTCAATTTATTTACACGGTGGACTAGTGCCCTTGCAGGGTCCTTAACTGGGCATGTTCTATACTTCCTTTTAAATCCCCAATTTCTCTACATCACAGCTTTGGGTTGTCATACACTAAAGTGGCCACTCTCTTGGAAGCCAACTTTAAAATTTTTAATAGTAAGACTGTTTATCGTTATCGTGTAATAAGAAGTCCTGAAAGAGAGCACGTAGGGTTGGTTAATCCAATGTGAAAGCAATTTATTTACTGAAGGAAAGGAGGGAAGTAACCAATCGTCTAGTGCAACATCGAGCATGATCCAGAGCAGAACTGGTCACTTGATGCTTGAATGCATGCAGACCAGTGGCCTAGGTAATGAAGGGGGCCGGAGTCAAGGACGTGGGTGGCACTGTCAGCTGCTTGTGACTTCTGTGTTCTGTTGGGAGTTGGGGAGAGAGCTGATGAGCATAACTGTGTGTAATAAGGATAATTTGATCTTTATTTATTGTCTGGGGGATTTAGCAGACATTACGTATGATACAAAAAATGATAAAATTGACTACCCAGGTTTTTTCTTTTAAACACAAGTGATAGAGTTTTAACTGAACTTTAGTAGCTTGGTTTTTAAAAGTCCATTCCCATATCACCGAATGGTAAACAACTTTCTTCTACCACTCCCTCCCCTTCCCCATCCATCCCATTTCTCACATGAAATTCCCTTTCTAGGACTCTTTTCTCCTTAGCATAGATTTTATCTGAAACCTGTTTTACATGGCACTGGTTATTTAAAATTCAAGCTTCCACCTACATTTTAATCGCTAAAATTTTTCTGTGAAAATGTTAAATGAAGGTGATTCTTTTTATTTTTAATGCTAACATTTTGATTTTATAGTTGAGCTTAAAGGCTTACTCTATGCAATAAGAATATTGGTAGACTGAAAAGTTCCAAATTCATCCTGCGAGAAGGACCCAAGGGAAAGAAAGGTAGCAAGCAATAACAAAAACTGTTGGATTTATTGTGTCCTCAATTTGGAAGCATGGTAGGTAAGGCTTCGTAAAAAGACTTTCATGGAGTAATGAAATGTTACAGCCAAAAGAAGTTTGAGAGAGGATTTTGTCCAAACTCCTCATATTACGAAAACAAAGAGATGAAGAGACATCTGAGGTCACATTGCAAGACTACAATATAGTTGGCACTATACTTTAGGTGGAAGGAACTTTATTGTGTGTCTCTTCATCAGATAACGACCTTCTAAGAAATTAGGACAACATAAAAGCAAAATAAATGATTACACATGTTAACTATGGTCCCTCAGTTTTTCATTTTGATGACTGAGGCGGAACTCTCTGAGGGACCTTGACAGTGAACTGGTATTCTGCCTCAGACACCTCGGATGGGGCAGCTGCTCCATGTGCCTCTGTCCCTGAAGTGTCGCTTCCCTATTGTTTCTTGCCTCCTTGACTGACCTCTTGCCTCGAAGATAATCCTTGATGACCCTCCTCATTAAGGAGGAGGAACGGGAAGAGTACGTGGACCACACTGCACAGGGCGATGCTGAAGTTAGGAAGCAGAGGGACGTGTGTGGACTGGGACTGGGGTGGGCGAGGTCTGCTCACATCGGGGCCGGGGGTCAAGGGGTAGAAGCTCTGAGGGATGGGAGGGGTGAGGAGACAGCTGCTAGACCTTGCCTTAGTGGAGAAAGGTCCAGCTGGTTCTGTTCTGTTCTACACACTCTACATTCACCCTTAAAGAAACAGCTGACCTGCTGCACATGCTGTTGTATCTCCAGATGGCACAGATTTTAGCAGAGTAGGGAAGCAGGTATCCCTTCCTCTCAGGATTGACTACCTCGTACCTCCGTTAGCACGTTTCTTTTAAGTTTGCTCCCTTTCCTGGAGGAGGCAGAGCCATTGGATTGATACAATTTGCAGTAATATTTTGAAATAAGTGACTGATTTTGAGAAACACTGCGTGAACTTGGGAGGATGAGAAGTTCAAACACCCATCTGATACTTAAATGCTTGACTCTTACTTATTAAGCTTGAGGTGAATGGTATTTTATTATTAAAATTATACATGTTTGTTATAGAAACTATGGTAAATATATTTAAAATATGACATAAGAATATATATGAAGGATAACTGATCACCCATTGCCTCACTACCCAAAATCTACTCACATTTTAGCTTGTTTGTTTCGTCTTCTAACTGTTTCATCTACTTATTTTTCCAGGGTTGTGTTCGTAGATTCATAGTTTGCTTTTTCGTCTAGGTCAGGAATCCTCACCTTCCACTGTGAAGTTGTAATTTCCCTATTTGTTTTCCTTTAATTGGGCACTTAGATTGAGCACAGTATTTGGCGTATCAATGACATAGTAGACTTCTTGATACATAGGACTTCTGGGCTCGAGTTCTTAGCACAGATTGCCCTCACGGATTTACAGGGTCTTGATACATGTTGTCAGATTACTTTCCCAAAATGTAACGGTTTGTACTCTCCTTGGGACAACTGAAGTTCTCTATGTCCAGCATCGCGTTACCCTCTTCCAGTAACACGGTCCGCCTTGTTTTGATTTGCTTCACCCGATTATGTGATTGGGGGCGGGGCGCAGGCGGTGCTATCAAGCAGTAGTGTATCTTCCTACATCTTAGTAATTGGTCTAATGGGGACACGTGAACCAAGCTCAGCCAATCAGACCTCCCCTTGAGTTTTTATACAGAGAACGTTGGGATAGTCTGGCCTTTGGGATTTCTACGCTGTGCTGATCCAGCTCCCAGCCGTCTGCTGCCTGGACTCCTGATTTACGGGACAAACTCTGCAACGGAGAAGAGGAGGGCGATGTGGAGAGAAGTGAGATGAAACACTGTGGGTGGGGGAGGAGGGCATGAAGGGAAAGGAAAAGAGGGCTAGAGGAGGAGAGGGGTGAGGAGAGCGGAGGAGGGGATGGGAAAGGAAGAAGGACAGAGGACAGAGGACAGAGGTGAGTTTCTCCGTCAGGTTATTCCTGAGGTGAATGGGTCCGTATCCTTTCCCCTTACAGGAGCCAATAAATTCTTTGATATGGTTGAGTGAGTTTGGATAGAATTTCTGTGGCTTGTTTCTGAAAGAGTTCTAATATCCAGTCCCATTTGTTTTCTGTAGATCCAGTTTAAATTAAAAATCTAGAGTATTTGCTGTTCTACCTTGCATTGATACCATGTGTTGGTCACAAGTAGCACCAGTATTAAGTACTATGCATATCCATGGTTAAACTAAAAATGCCAAGTCGGTTAGCATTTGAATCAAGATCAGTGGCAACAGAAGTAAATACGTTTTAAATTGATAAATGAGGTGTTGAACAAATATTAAAAGTTTATAGGACATTTATTCTTCACTTGAAATTTCGTATGATAGATTCATAACCTTACTCTGTCCATCTGTCTCTAAACTGCCTATTCTTAGCTAGAAAAATTCCAGGGAAAGATTCATTTTTTGTTATCAATGACTTTTTTTGTTTATAAAACAAAATCTTATATTTATTTCCTTCAAGAGTATCCAATATTATATTTCTTAGCTTTCTGTAATGTTTGGATTCCATATGGGACCATATTTAAGTGTACCTTATGTCTTTGCCAGGTGTCTTGAGATGCTCCTGACGAAGTGGGCTGATTCACACACGCCATTGGCTTGAGCAGCTCCTACAAGTCTTTCACTATAAGGTAGATGTGAGGAGGCCTCTGGGGAAAAAGGGGAGGAAGGACTTGGTTAAAATGGTTGGATTCTCAAATTCTTTAAAGTGCTAATGTGTGCAGTCAGTCCAGAGGGGACTGCCAAAAACAGCAGGTCCCAAACCTTTTTTAACCATGGGGCACCTTTCTCATTTAACATTTCATACACTATGTGTTTGGTCCTGGAAAGACAGCAGTAAACAAGAAGTTTCTTGGCTCTCACAGAGTTTGTGGAACTTACAAGTCATTTGCCCTGCCGGAGTATAGATGAGAACCCACATACTGGTACATGAAGCTAACAAGTTGTTAAAATGTGTTTCATGCTCTTTCCTTGACTGCTATATCTGCAAATGACCTGGAAGGCCAGGTTTTCATTTAGAATTTTTGGATTCCATGGTGTTTTGTGTCCTGCTAGCAAAGAGGGAGCTTGTTCCTGGCTCTTCGCACACACAGAGGGTGCCAAAAAATGTATACACATTTTTAAAAAGGAAAAAAGTGTATTAAAATTGTAATACTCAATATGTATCAATAACAAAAGATGAATACAAGTCACGTTTGACTTCTGCAATTACAACAGGTGCTCTAAGTGGTGACCATCAGCGTCCAAACACTTCTGATTATGGCAAACTACAGCTTGAGAAATGTTGACCAAAGTGTCCCCTTGTATCACTGTGCATGCCATTTTAGCTTCTTCTGGAAGTACCACCAATGCAGCCTGTTTTCTATGGTACACCACACCTTTTAAGGTCCCCCATAGGTAGAAGTCAAGGGGTGTTAGTTAAGTCAGGAGAACGTGGGGGAAACTCAAACAATGCTCTCAAATTTCAAATACCCCTTCCAAATGGTCTTGCACGTCTTGAAAAACAACTGTGCTTCTGCCGTTTTCTTTGACTGTCCTGCCGTCACATGGTGACACTAGCACTCATTTGATTAATGCCATCTTTTGAGTGAACATTATATTACACATTGCTACCATAAGTGAATTTAGCTTTGAAAAGTAGTACATAGATAACATCTCTTAAAATGTGTGTACCTTTTTTTGGCACTCCTGTATACAGGAGATATTTGTACCTTCCTCTCAATTTTGCTGTAAACCTAAAACTACTCTATAAAAATCTTAAAATTTTTAATAGAATTTAATTTAAATAATGAAACAGTGGAAGAACACATAAGAATTAATAAAAATGAGTGGTTTTAATGGGGAAAATACAGGTATGGGTGGAAGCTAGGCTTCAAAATGTATATTTTAGATTTTTAAGATTTGTATCACAAAATGTATTACTAATTCACAAAAAAGTAATTCAAGTAAGAAATACGGACTGATCATTTTTTGTAAACACACAGATAAAATACAGCACACATAAAATATTAATGACACATCTCTGTGATTTTTTTGTTCACTTACTTATTTGTGATTTTTATTCCCTTTCTTTACATATTTGTATTTTGTGAGTTTTCCACAATATGAATGACTGTGCAATTTTTAGTGGATTTAAAAACTTATCATCCCACTTTCTTAAATTAGTGGAGGATTATTTAGGGAGCATTTCAGTGTAAGCACTTTGAGCAACTTCGTGAATGCTTATAAATTGCTGGACCCCCACCTATGTTTTCCCTAGATGTTCGGCAGGAGCGCACCATCAATGAAGAACACGCAGCACTGCCTTGAAAAGAGCAAACTGCTCACATTATCTGCAGACTACCAAATGCATTTCTTAATTTGACATCAATCAATTTACTTTCTTCCCCTGGAACCAGTTTTACTACTTAATATCTAGTTAAAGAAGCGAAGTTACACGCTACGTCCATCCATATGTATTTTTGTGTTACAAGAGAAATAGAAATATTTCATTTTCATAGACTTTGCTAGAATGTTTTTTATTGATAGCCTCGTCTTTGCTGCTTAAGCTCATTTGAATTCTCTCCCAATACATGTCCACACATAAAGATGAAAAGTGTAAAACTGTTTTATTAGAAATATCGATTTTAAATTTAAAACTGTTGAGAATAAATTGCTTGTTTAAGAAAAGCCAGAGGGGAAACAGCGAACTAGGGTGTTCTGTGTAAATAAGCACTGTTAGGCATGCCATGTTCCTTATAATTTCTGTGAGGAGACACGTGCAATCCAGTGTAATTCATGTCTCTGTACTTCAACTGAAAAGAAGAAAGAAATCTGTGACATCGCTGATGTCACTGCTGATGTCTGTCAACAACTCAAATTCATGGCACATACACAATACCTGCACACTCATTTTTCTCCCTCCTCATCCACTAAATACATTGTCAGATAAATGTTGTTTTGGAGTAAGATCACAGGATTCTTTCAGAAAATATCTGCAACATATTCTAAAGCAAACAAAGGGAACTTTTAATACAGCCCAACAAGCAATGATCCAGCCAGTCAATACCCTTTGGCAAACACTGTTCCAGCCCCCAAAGGGTGGTTAGACAGTAGGCAAGAAGTGCTCTGCTATCAAGTATTCATAGGAATGCTATCAGGGGATGAGCTAAGCTCTTCCTAGTACACGCTTCAATAAAGAGATAAACACTTGTCTCCAAAAGACCTCCTAGGACTCCGTGCAGTGTGGGTAGGAGGACTCTGAAAACATACAGCCTCCTTTGAAAGAAAAACAAGTCGTGCTGCCTGGCATTTTAAGTGTAAGAGTGGTAGTTGTTAGGCTAGTGAATGCCGTTAATCTGCAAGTTTTCAGCAACTACTGAATACATTAATTTCCTTGTTAGGTATGTCACATAAGTGAATACTAATCACAGAAGCCAATATCTCAAAACTTTTTTTCATTTTTTCCGTTTCATGCGTGGGGGCTAAGGCTACTGGAAGGCTGTCCAGTGCCGGTTGTCATCGTAAATGTTCCCACCACCAGCAATGTGGTTATGTAGGCTATTATCACATCGAATGGGTATACCATCTGATCACAGAACATTTTCATGATCCCCAAAAGAAACCCCACACCAGTTAGCAGTCACTAAGGCCCAGCCCCAGGCAACCATTAAGATAGTCTTTGAGTTCTTTGGATGTTAATTGTCTTTTTTGTAAAGATCAAGAAACCGAGGCACAGGGAGTTTGAGTAACTTGCCTAAAGTCACACAGCTAGTGTAGCAAATGGCAGAGCCAGGATTTGAATGCAGGACGTCTGGCTCCAGAGTTGCGTTCAACTTGTCTACTCTTCTGCTTCTCAGAGCCCCATTGCCCCACCTGTGTTTTAGCATAGTGCAATTACAACTTTATCTGTAAGAAACAGAGACATTGAAGTTCAGGATTTGGTTTTTGGAAATAAGATGATGATGAGAAGCCATGATTTTAAATGTTTTAAAATGTATTGCTCAGGCAATAATTTTATCACAGTAAAGGAAACAAAATAAAAATAATTGCCCATATTCTATGGCATAAGTTCTTGGCCTATATTAATAAAACCTATAATGAAATTCAAATTTTGCTTAACAGAAAAGTAGTACAAAATCTTAATGTCTTTGGAGGTAGGTATGGTGTTTTATGCTTCACATATTTAGCACATTGGTTGGCATAAAAGATGCTCCATAAATAAAATTTAAATATCTGAACACTATCAAATTTATTAGATTTATGTAAAATTAATTATATATAAGTATGTTAAATTTTATAGTAAACCAACAAATGTTTTCAGCTTATATTCTATTCTGACATGTTTATGACCTTTATAGTTCTTTGAAGAAAACTTAAAAAATAACTGGTTAGTCATGTACACGAAGACTTGCAAAGTTGTCTAAGAATTTAAGTTTTGAAAATCTCTTGTATTAATATCAGTATCTACTAAACATTGGAGGAAAAAAACAACTTACTGAGTCAGTAAATATATTTGTCAAATTGAAGTAATTGTATTTCATTTTAAACCATTTCATATACATTTGTATATTACAGGTACCACTCAGCCAAAATTGTCTTTCACAAGACAAATATGTTCCTATTTCTTCTACGTTGCCAAGTTGTGACGTCCCATGGGCATTTAGAGTAAGACCCGAACTCCTGACGCTGGCCGAAGGGTATGCAAGTGGGCTGGCGCCTGCCTGTTTCTTTCACTCCGGCTGGTACGGCTCTCCCACTCAGTGCTGCAAGCACCCCCAGGCCGCCAACCCCGCCTTCCCACCTGGGATCCTGCTGCCCGCGGGGGCGCGGCTCCTCTCGGCTTTCCCACCGCCGCACTCCTCCCACGGGTCTCGGTTCAGAGGGCACGTCCTCAGGGGCCTTCCCCGAGGGAGCCTCGTAGAACAGTCCTTTCTCCGTTGTTGTCTACCGTCTACCACACCTTGTTCATCTCCTTAAAGCTTTTAGAACAGTCTGCCTTGCTTATTTGCTCACCTGTTCATACTTAGTTTGTGTTCTCCATCTCGAAGGTGGGCTCCATGGGTGTAGTTTTTTTTTTTTCTTGTTTGTTGTAATCTAGTGTCCTCAGTGCTTGTCGCTTCAACAGTGACAGTTCAGAAGATGCAGTTTAAAAGCTAGAATAAACCTACAGCACCTTGACAATTAGCAAAGGTGAATAAATAACTGCACTGGGAACCGCACTTTGAAGGCATTATGCCACCTTAAAAAGAAATTAGCTTTCTACAATGTGTAAAATGGACAAAATGAAGACTTAATTTCTTGTAGCTCTGATGATTTCCTTCCTTCCTTAGTCCCCCTCCTCCTTTTTTATTTTTAACCTTAGATTGAATCTGAGTATATAGTTAAGTGGCAGATTTAGAATCAGAAACTCTGAGCTGGAAAAAATTAAAAATATCATGTAGTTCATTTTGCTGATGAGGCAACAGAGGTTTAAAATGAGGGACTTTTCCCACCCATGTCATAGAAGGAAAAGACCACGATTTACTCTGTCTTCGTTATAAATTATTTTTATTATGTCAGTAATCCATGTTTATTGGAAAATATAGGAAATGTAAAAAATTAAATTTAAGTCACCTAAAATTCTACCTTTTAGAAATAACTTAATGTTTTGAGGCATATCTTTTAGGAATTGCTTCTATGCATATTCAGTAATATAAATAAACCAATGAGATTTTCAGGAATTGCTCCTACACATAATCACTAATATAAATAAGTCAGTACAAACTTACATGTGTATGTATGTGTATCTATGTCCGTCTTTTATTCTATCAATTAATCTATATACCTATTCATTGTAAATAACTGTCCTCTTCCTTCACTTAACAGTATTATAATATTCTTCTTTTCTGCCATTAAATATACAGCTAAATCCAGGAATGATATTCAAGATTTTCAATGATTACTATTTCACAGGTACCAAGCAATGAGAAAGGACAGGCTGTGGCCTGGGGCTCACTGCTGTGACAGACAGCGGTCCTATACTTACTAAGTCATAAGCGGGGAGGGGTGGTTGTCCTAGGGAGAAACTAGGAGCATCTAGGCCCTGGGTAGAAGGTGGGGACCCTACTACAGTACTGCAGCCA